>PVJI01005782.1:43987-92934 GCA_004026765.1 Micronycteris hirsuta | reverse complement strand
CTAATCTGAAAAGTTTTTATTGTAAACGATTGAAATTGCAGCAAAAGAATCTCAGAACTGATAAAGTACAGAATTTTGCATACCATAAAACTGAAAGGAGAAGAGGGATTATTTGATAAAGGAGCTGTTTCTACCAAAAGGCGTCTGAACAATCCTTCCGAGACCCCTTCTTCCTGAACACGAGAGTTCACAAGAAAGTAAATGTAAGTAAACACCTAGATACGTAAGAATGTGCCCCAGTTGGATTACTTTTCCAAACTAACTTATATACTGTCATTCTAGAAGTAAAAATATATCTTTTGAACTGTTTTGACAGTTTTCTAAAGTTTATCTACAAACACTTATTCAGATGAAATGAAGATTTTATCCACCTAAGTAAATTAAACTCAAAACTTAAAGAGTTGTCTAAATTTCCCCAGTTCTAGAGGTTTTCGTTGATACTACACTCAATTGCAGAACATTTGCCTCATAAAATCATTTCACCATCCCTTTAAAAAGGCTAGCTCACAGGCACAATGGCTCAAAGCCCCAAAATTTGGTAAATCATAGCATTGGATTTTTGCAACATTCTTGCTCTCTCCATTTCATTTGAATTCTGGAGCATTCAAATTAAATTCAAACTAACTTACTGTTAAAACGTTTTTATGACAGCTTTTAGGATAATTGGAAAGCCACACCTTGTGATCAGAAAGAAGATCAATATGTGCAAAAGCTTCTCAGAGAAACCCTAACATGCTTCCATAGAGACGCAGGGCTGATCTTGGTCTTGGGAGCAAATTCTGCCTGATCGAAGGTCCAACATCCTTAGTTAGCATCAGCTAATGTCAAACTATAAGGATTGAAAATAATCATTTCAAGTCTTTAACAGATATTTAATTACGTTTAGACTAAATACAGAAGCTTATGAAATATTAGACAAAAACATCAGCAGCTCTTCTTCATATGGCTCTCAAATTTGCAGTTCATAAGAGAATGTAAAACTAACCACTTGGGATTTATTTGGCAATGGAATATTGGGAAAAAGCAATAAAAAAAATCCCAAAATACTGTAACCATTTTTTAAGGCACAAAAATATGCTAATATAAAAAATATTTTATACATAAGCTGCATACCTAAAATAAAATGGAAACACAATGAAGAATAAATTCGGAGCCTAAAACACAGTTCAAATAAAATTATTTCCTTTTTAAATGCATGCATTCCTTAAGTAGTTTGTTCCAAGAAATAACACTCATAAAAGAAACTATCTTTCTCTGGAAAACACTAATAGCTAATTAAAGCTACCAATTCACACAGCTGGAACATGAATTATTAATGAACTTAAGGGCTGGTAATAAGAAAGCATGAGAGGCAGCTTAGCACTGTAAAATACTGGAGAAATACAAGAATCAGGAAAGGAAAACCAGCTCTCTCAAGGAAGAGAAATAAAGCAATATCTGCTATCACATTCAAATATTCATAAGGCAAGAAAACTAGAAACTCCTGGTAAAAGTAAAAACCAATAATCTAAAAATTCTATTAATAAATATTATTAATGAAATTAACTGCTAGTCAGAGTGACAATTATTCTACAGTCGGCACACCAGATACAAATTTTCCTTAAGTTTTTATGGCCACCTATTCATTAAAAATGTATGTGTGTGCCCTGGCTGGTGTAGCTCAGTGGACTGAGCGCGGGCTGGGAACCGAAGGGTCCTGGTTCGATTCCCAGTCAGGGCACATGCCTGGGTTGCAGTCCAGGTCCCCAGTGAGGGTCACGTGAAAGGCAACCATACATTGCTGTTTCTCTCACTCTCTTTCTCTCTCCCTTCCCCTCTCTCTAAAAATAAATAAATAAATAAATAAATAAAAGCTTGTCATTTAAAAAAAAGAAAAAAATGTATGTGTGAAGGATTATTTTTTAAAGCACCACGTAAAGGTAAGCAGCAAGTGAAGCAAAAACTATTAAGGCTAGCTCTGAGTAATAGTTGCTTAGCCCCAAAATTCCCATCTGGAACTTTTTTTTCTAGAAACCAGCACTCCCAAAAAAGAAGTTGACCATTAGCAACACAAAGCAGGATATATAAACACCAAGCAGACCCAAAGTGTAATCAGTCAAATGATATCATCTGGGATCGCCAGATATCAAAACAAAAATCCTGACTGTCTTTCATCACTGCCCCTGTATGGATTTATCAGCAGCTCCCACTCATCAACTCAGCAGTACAGAAGAAGCCGGATTTGTCGTCTAGGTTCTGACATCTAGTCTGTCTCCAAGGGTTCCACCACAGTGTGCCTCTGTGGTTCTCTTATTTGAAAAATTGTAAATGAAAAAACTGGGACAGGTGACTATAACTAGAACCTTCGAGCAAGGAATTCACAAAAGTGCGAGCAGGAGAGAACCAAAGTTTAACACTGTTGCGTTTCCAAGCGTCTTGTTTGAGAGACTGACTTCACTCAGTAAATTGCTACTATGGCAGCCCTATCTTTGCCCCACTCATTCTGTGAGTATTAAAATAAGGTATGTGACTCTTCCCTTCATTTGTGTGTTTTCTAACTTCTCTAATTATTGTAGATGTTCAAGTTCCATAATCTGAAAAACTCAGGTATCCTTAAAAAAAAAAATCATCTGCCCATATGGAAATAATATTTGACTCGATTGTAAATTAGTTAACATTTAATTAGTGCTCACTATGTGTCACACCGCATGAACATAATGCATGAGAACACCGGAAATTCTAATCAAAGAGAACTCCAAAACTGGATGTTAGCCAAAGTTGTAACCAAATCATTACTAATTTTTTCCCAGACCTATTGATGTGGGCGGCTCTGCTCATCTGCACTTGCTTCCACTTCTGGTGCCGGTTCTCATAGGCTGTGGCAGAACCGGAAGTCAAAAGAAGGGAAGCAAAGCAACAAGATTCTACAGATCGCCACTTGGCATCTCTCTCTTGAAAAATCTTGTCTTGAATTTTATCCACTGGTGATAAATATTGTACTGGAGAAGACCAGCCTAGCCTGAAGCAAAATTCCCAAGGCCATAGGTTTATTTTAGAGCCCTACACATTTCTCTCAGCATCTCTTTATCCACAGTGGTGGCTGACCCTGCTGTGGCTCCTTCTTTTGTCTCGAATACTCAAATACCACAGAGTAAGACACTCTCTCTACCCAGGGATAATAATCACCTGGAAAAGATATTAAAATACTTCCCTATCAATTGGGAATAGGGTCTGCCTCAGACTGGTTGGCGGCACAAACTCTGGAAGCCTTACTAATGGTGGCCTTGGATAAGGTGCTTCGCCACACTGCACCTCCATCGTCTCATCTTCTAGGAGACAGTAGAACTCCTTCCTCATGTCGTTGTCGCGAGAAATAGCGCCTGGCATGAAATGAACACTCAATGAGGAACAACATCTATCGTCTAAATTCAAGAAAATGGAACAGTAATCAGGCAGGCTAATGCTATTTTGATTTTTACAACATACTCACAAACCTAGGAATAAAAACAAGCACTAAACTTTCTAACAGATGAGCAGAGACTTGATAGCTGAGGCCTCAAATTAAAAACAACAGAGGAATTCACATCTTAGCAGTTAGCATGAGTTATTGGAAGAGTAAATTCAGGTATCAACACACCAATGGAAATTTTAAGAAGCAATGGCTCTCTCAGCACTCCTAAAACACTGGAATACTGCAGAGTAAGACAATCTCTCTACCCGGGGATAATAATTAGATGGAAAAGATATTAAAATACTTCCCTATCCATTGGGAAAAGCTTCTGCCTCATACATATCCCCACCCCTCTCCAGCCTCCTGGCTATGGATGCCCAGACATCCAAAGCGCTATAAGCCCTGACACCAGCTCCCAGGGACCTCCAAGACCTTCCTCCAGGGCTGTGGCCAGCAGCACAAACCACTTGTTAGGGGTTCGATTGGGTCCCCAAAATCTATGTTGAAGCCTGAACCTCTACTACATCAGAATATGACCTTATTTGGAAATAGGGTCTTCACAGAGGTAATCATGTTACAATGAAATCATTATGACAGGCCCTAATTTAATGACTGGCACCCTTATTGAAGGGAAATTTGGACCCAGAGACTGATGCACACGAGGAGAAGGCATGTGAAGATGAAGGCAGAGGACAGGGTGATGCGTCTCTAAGCCTAGGAACTCCAAACGCTTCCAGTTACCCTCTGGAGGCTAGGTGAGAGGCTTGGGCCAGATTCCCTCACGGCCCTCAGTGGGAGCCAACCCGCCTGCACAACGGGAGCCCACAGCACTGTGCTCTTTCAGCCCCAGCAAATCAATATACCACTTCCGACTGGACCTTTCCATGAGGTGGCATCTACCTCCTGGTCTTTCCATTAAACATAAGCAGAGTTCGAAGATATCGGAGATATCTTGGGAAGATAAAAGCAAGATTGTGGAGCAGCCCTGTGAGTACATTCTCACAACAGAATCAGGAGTCCAGAGTCTTTAGGAACTACAGGAGATTTAAGAATCAAAGTTTAAAAAAAAAAAAAAACCAAGCTGGATAACCATGGCCTCTCAAAACCTGGGGCAGATTAGATTTTCATGGTCCTGAACTGAAGCCAGGTTTTATCAACAACCACAGTGGCCTTGCAGCCTCACCTGCTCTTTAACTCTGGTTAACAAACAGCGTGTGCGACACCTGAATGACAGGAGCAAGTGCTCGAGGAAACCCAGACAACTGGATACCATTAAAATAGATTCCTGTGGGACTGTTTTACCAAGCACGCCTTGAAGAAAATAATAAGAATGTCTCCTTCTAAAACTCAAGTAACGTTCACATTCTTCATCTTAAAACCTCACGATGTAAATTGGGAATATTTGTGGTAGAGAACTCAGGATTTCATGAATTGATCTGATGCACCCAGACTTGAATGTCCCCCTTTTTACAGGCAAAGAGACTCAGGGGCTCATCATCAATCAGAGGAAGGGCTGGAAGCAGAGCCTGGCTCGATTTTCCGCCCACTGTTAAATACCAATTATGTGCTGCGGACACAGAGGGGCGAGCGGTGAGGAGCGGGAACATAGACCTCTGAAGAATTAAAGGACAGTTTACTGTGGTGAGAGCACTTGGAATAGCAATTGGTAGGAGTGAAAGGCACACAAAGGAGAGGCCCTCTAGCGGGACCTTTGAAAATGAGTCAGTGTGACGCTGAGTCAACATGGAGGCCAGGAAGGCAGAAGAACAGCAGGAGAACAATCACGAAGCATGGAGCAGGAGGTCCCGGTGGGAAGTGTCTGGAGGAGCACGGACCATGCCTTCGACGGCAGAAGTGTGGGGCTCTGTTTCACAGGCCACGGATCCACACAGAAGGGCTTATGCATCATACAATCGGTTGTGTGTCAGAAAGCTCTCTGAGTGACAGTGTTCCAAACAAACTAGAACTGGGGATAGGCTGGACACAGGGAGACTTAACAGGTTATTTTGGCAGTTCAGAGCTAGAAAACGCTGAATCATTTCAGAAGGGAAACTGACAACTCTGAGTGGCCAATTGGACAAAAGGAAGAAAAGCGAGGCCAAAGATGAGACTGAAGCGCTAAGGTCACAAAAAGACACAGCGGGGGATGTCATTAACGCAGCAAATAAACCCAGGGAGAGTTGGTAATCCTGGGGGAGCTTTCAGATTGCCTCCCGAGCTTCTTTTGGACCCTACCAGGATCATAAAGTTATGTGGAATGAACATGAAACTTTATGATAAAAACCATATCCATTAATTTAAAGAGAAGAAATTTTTCTTTAAGTTTTCAGCAGTGACAATACACACATTTCAAACACTTCCATGGGAAGTATGTATATGTAACCTAATTGTAACACAGATAATTTTTGTGACTTCGGAAGACAATTCTCAAACGGGAGGAATACCAAATATTTCCTTTATAGTTACATTTGTAACAGTGTCAACAAACCAAAGGCAAATAATTGATTTTAATGAATCAGGATTTATATTTTAACACAAAGAAGTATAATTTAACTCCAGACTAGATTTATTCATGGATATGGATAGATATTCATTCCATCAATGGGAAGTCACTAGAGGAGATTAAAAGAAAAAGGTTTTGCCCCCTCCTCAGGGAATCTCCACTCTTACTTATCATGAGCTTTAACAAAATACAGGACATACATGGGTTTATGTCCATTAGCACTTTAAAAAGTATATCAAGGGTTCTGTAAGACCAGTCATGAACATAGACTGCAATTATTCACAGAAGTAGCTTAAGTCTTCTCATTTTTATGCACTATCCTTAGGCCACCTCTTCTAAGCTGTTGTTGTCTGATTCCAAATAAAGTCCTCTCTCCCGGGCTTCAGCTCCTCTTCAGCTGGATACCGCACCTCTCAACTCAAACTCAACACCACCAAAACTGAAGCCAAATCTCTCATCACCCTAAATCTGCTGACACCTACTACCTGGTTGTCTATCTTGGCTAATGGCATTGTCATCTACCTACATTCACTAAGTCTGACGCTTAACAGTCATCAAAGATTACTCATCCTAAACACCTCGATCAGTCTCCACATCCTTTTTTTAGCAAAGTCTGCCCTCTGCCCTTTCAAACACATTACCAACGCTGTTTCAGGATCCATAGTTCTTGCTTGGACAATTTAATATCCTTCTAATTTTTTACCCTGCCCCAAATATCTAATTCCCCACAAAGTGACCTTCCTGAACTATAAATCTCTAAAGCACTACACCATATTTTGGGCTAAATATGTGTTCATAGGTACTCCTTGCCTTCTGGATAAATCCAAACATTTTAAGCAGCAAGCAAAATAATGGTCCTCCAAAGATGGCCGTGTCTTAATCCCTAGGACTAGTGATTTGCCACAAGCCAAGGAATGCAGGCAGCCTCTAGAAGCTGAAAAAGACCAGGAATGGATTCTCCCCTCGAGCCTTCAAAAGGAACACAGTTCTGCCAACACCTTAATTTTAGCCCCAAAGACTCATTTTGGGTATCTGACATCCAGAGCTGTAGAATAAGAAATCTGTGTGCTGTTTTAAGCCATTAAGACCGTGGTAGTTTGTTACAAAAGCAATAGGAAACTAGTACTCCTTTAGAGGGCATACGGGGCGATCACTGGCACCTTGCCTCTCCATTCAAATGCAACAGTGCCAAAACTGAAGCCTTATTTTTTGTCACCCCAAATCTGCCGGCACCTCCTTCCTTAATTTCTATCTTGCTCGATGGAATCACTGTCTATGAGCATGACTTCCATGGTTCCTACTCCTCAGTCAAACCAAATATTTATTTTTCTCATGTTTCTATACCTCTGCCCATGCAGATACTTCTCCCTTCTCCACTCCTCCTTTATGAGTCCCCTAAAGCAGCACCTGCTTTGAAAAAGTTTCCTGGTCATTGAGATGGAGTCACATGTCCCCGTGCTCTGTGTCCTTCCAGTATCCTATGTGTAACGTAGATTTGTTCCCCATCTACTCCATCTGCTGCTTTGTCTGCCCCTTCCACTAGACCATCAGCTACTTGAAAACAGATACTCCCTGCTAAATCATCTCTGCGTCCCATAACCTAACACAGCGCCCAACTCATAAAGGCAAATTGAATACAATTGATGGTAAGAATAAATAAATAGACCAAAAAGAAAGCATGGTTATCAGATGGAGATTCTAGGATGATGAGAAAATCTTCATTGTAGATAAATGTCAATGGAGCTACTGGAGAAAGAGGGATTAGATGTGTAAATGAAAAAAGGGAGAGAAATTTATTTTACTAGCCTGAAAGTAGCCCAAACAAGTGAAATCACTGACAAAAATAGAGGAACTATCCTTGAAAAGGAAAAAAAGATTTGTTTTTCTCTAAGTAAGAAAAAAAGCAAAAGATTCATACACAGATATTAATTCATCAAAAGATTAATATAAATGTGTACAAAGGAAAAATGTATCCTTTTACAAGTTTAGGAGCTTAATTTTATTTTAAGGCATTATGTTTATGGAGTTCCTCTATATTTCTCCAAGTTTTCTCAGTATAATTTTAACAATAAATCGATTAGCTAGTAGCGCTTGCGAATTTTTAGGGTATCGGATCCTTTTTCCAGTTTATTTCCAACCAATTCACGGTCCGCTAACACAGCCCATAACAAATCTCTGGCAGGGCCAAGTCAAAACCAGGGTTCCTGTACCTTGATCTCTACGCCGCAGGACCTCAGCCGAACTCCTTTAAATGTATTTTTCACAAGCAAGTCACACGTCCCTACTGAAGCCAGCGGTGATGAGATGACAATCAAAATGCCCCACAAATAAAGGAATATTGAGAACTCTTTATAGTGAGTCACCTGCATCAGATAATGACGGGAGGGAACACGACTGACACCTCTCTCGCCATCCCACTTCTGGAGTTAAAAAAGAAAGAAAGAAAACTCTCCAGTACTGACAGATTTTGATGGAAGACAACCTTATAGAAGAATGTGTTCCAGTGAGCAACTGGCTCCCGGCAGGAAACAGGCACGCACGCTCCAGCGGGAGTCCTCCGTGATTCCGAGAGGCTTCTCCTGGCTGACAGCCCATCAAAGCAGCGCTGCCTGCAGCTGAAACTGCCGCTGAGTCAGCAGCTGGCGGTTGGTTTGTTCAGATTTTATCCCCAGTCACTTTCTCCAACGATACTTGCAAAGGTTTGTTTTTACCTGTGGCAGTGATTTCCACACGTGTGTAAACACGCAGTCCTGAGAATCTACACGTTTTGAGCACAGCTCCGTGTGATTCCTGTGTGAGCAAGTGTGGATCATGTCTGTGGGATAGGAATTCTCTAATAGGAATTTGGCAAAGGTGTATCTTAAAAAATTCTGGCTTGCTGTGCCCTGCATATTTAACCTGGTCCTGTTTGCCACCAAACGTGAATCAACATCCTGATGCCTTGCTATGAGTAATCCTACCTGTTCTGCTTAATCCCATAAATAATCAATCCAATGTAAATGTGTCTTAATGCCTCTAATAAAAGCCCCGGCTGGGCAACCCACGAGGTCTTTCTCCCCAAGATGGGCGATGGTGGAGGAGACCCGTGGCCGCCGGATTTCTTCCCCCCGCGTGTCTCAGTGTGAGATTCTTACACGCATTGGTTACGGTCACTACGGGTTACGGCAGGACCGATCTACCCCACGACATTTACCCAAAGGAGACAGACAATTAAAAGCGCCACCGTCAGGCTTTAGGTAGGGAACTAGTAAGCCAAGATTCTCCATCGGAGCTTCCCTTTCCCATTCGGCATGCATGGCTCCAAGCACGTCATCTTGTCCCTTTAAGCTGAAGCGTGTTACCATCTCACTTTTTGGCCTGGTTTCCAGATCCCTACCCAACTGGCTGCCACGCAGCAAGGCATCTGAAGGCTCACTCCATTTCAGGCAGGCTGGATGCCATCTTTATGATTTTCTTTAAGAGATTATCTCACCTAATGTAAAAAACAAACAAATCTAAAATCACAACCCATTTTTTTATCCTATCCATTGATTCAATTGATTTATTTTAAGCACCTTCTGTATATAAGCACTGGGCCTTCCCAGAAAGGAAGCTGCTGTACACTGAATGTGTGCCCCTAAAATTTATATGTTGAAGCCAAATGTCCAGTGTGAGGATATTTGAAGGTGGGGCACTTGGGAAGTTTTAGGCAGTGAATGGGATTAGTGGCCTTAATGAAAAAGACTCCAGAGAGCTCCCTCCCTCCTTCCACCCCATGAGAACACAGAGAATAGGGGAATCTGTGAACCGGAAAGCAGGCTGTCACCAGACATCGAATCTGCTGACACATTCATCTTGAACTTCCCAGCCTCCAGAAATGTGAGAAATAAATGGATTGTTTATAAGCCACCCAGTCTACGGTACTTTTGTTGCAGCAGCGAAGACCGAAGCCCATGGAGTAAGGAACTTCACACCACTGCTCACACTGGCCTGCAGAATTGGCTTGTTTGCGGGAATGACACTTCAATCAATAAAAAGAGTTTTCTGTTCCCAGCATCACAGAGTCCCAGGGGACTTACCAAACGTGGTTCTTACTCCCACAGAATTTACATAACTGTCATAAAAATCAAAACACATAAACATGAAAGAACAAGAGAAAGAGTAAGAGCCAGTAAAGAGCTCCATTCAAGGCAGATGGGAGTTAAGGAAAGGGAAGGAGTGTTTGAATGTGGGCTAAACCAGCCGAGACCGAGGAGGTTCAGGAGACCTGCCACTGAGTTGAAGGTACTATTTAGAACAGTTAAGTTTTGGATTTTAAGAAAAGGAAACACGTGGACCAGTACTAAGTGGAGGATTTGCACAGCATTTTGGAGGCTGTCCGGAATATTTCCCACTTTAACCAAGGAAACTACTATAGATACTCCCCTCAAGCTAAGAAAGTACAGAAACTATCTTGAGGGCCAGAGGGAGAGGGGTAATGTGAAAAACTATTCATAAGGCAACTCTTGAAAAGGAAATATTACTGTCCCTTAAAGGGGGGAAGTATTATCAACTTTCATCTCATTCCGTTATTATTTATTATTTTTGTTATATTTTTTGCATTGCCATGTATCCTCCTTATACACCCCTCCCCACCCCTACAATCTCCACACTGGTGCCCATGTCCAGGAGTCCATTTTCCTTTTTGCACAATCCCTCCACCCCCTAAACGCCTCCCGCCTTAGCGGTCACCCTGCTGTCTATCAGTCTGTCTCTGTGCGTATTTCCCTTGTGAGTTCTGTTTGTCCATTAGATTCCATACACAAGTGAAATCATCTGCTATTTGTTTTTCTCTGACTGGCTAATTTCACTGAGCATAATGTTCTCCAGGTCCATCCCTGCTGTCACAAAGGGTAACATTTTCTTCTTTCTTATGGCCAAGTAGTCTTCCATTACAGAAGTGCTTCAGACTTTTACTCTACTAGTCTACTACAAGCTATTATAGACAGAGAACATTCCCCCATATGAAAAAAAATGCTCTTTTTACTAGTACTTACAAGTTATATTACTTGGAAATGACAATATAGATAAAACACCCTGGCTTTTTATTGAGTTGGGCCAATAAGAGACACCAGAGATCAAAAAAGGCACAAAACCCCCATGCCTCGGAAAGTATGATGCTCACTTTCATGATTTATAAAACTTATCATTTCTAGGATTATTACATAATCTTCACAATTCACAGAATAAAAGCAGCTCTCTCAGACTGTAGTAGATGTCAAAGAAGTAGCAATATCACAGCCACATTTTCATTAATGTTTGTTGAACTTATACTCCCAACATTGATAAATAGTTTGGAAAGAAACAAATCCAGCATAAACATCACAACAAGGAAGAGGAGAGAGCAGCATTCATAGTATTAAATGGTGTCACATTACCAGCTGAAAAAAATGTCCTGTCTCAGGAGAATCAAAGGGAGAAAGAAACATTAAAAATAAAGTTAATGGTCTAACATCTGAAGTGAAACAAGAATCACCCTTCTCCGTAGAGATGCTTTTTTCCCCTTTCAGATCATTTTGGTGACCTTTCATTAATCCCCTAAACTGATCTTTACTAATCTGGTAGTAATGAATGAATAGTTCTCAAGGAATACATTACATACAGCCAGACAAACTGCAATTTTTACAGTGATCTTTGGGAAAGAAAAATTATCTTATTCAAAGGTTGAATGCAAAATACCGAAACAAATCTGTACCACCACAGCAAAGAAAGCTTGGATAAAGATAGGGCTTGGCAAGACTGGGCTGTATTTTTAAAAGAAAAGAACTGCATTGCTTATCTAAAAGTGCTTTGTACATAGAAAGTGCTCAAAAAACCACTCAGTAAAAGAACTGATTAATTTTTTTTTAATTTTTTAACTGTAAAATTTTTTTATTAAAAAAAAAAAACTGGCTCGTCAGGTCAGCCCAGCCTATACAATGAGAACAGCTCTTTCTTAGATGGAATCATTTTCCTTCATCATTTCCAAATCCCCACCCCCACCCATAATTTCCATGAGATCTATCAGGCAATCATTTCATCCACTAAACAGCAGCAATGCCTTATTTACAATGACTTGTTATTGCTTTTCCTCTACAAACAAACACAACTTTTTGTAAAATATTAGCATGAGGCTTAGATTATTTTCCATGTTCTACTTGACAGGAACCTATAAGAAGCAGATGGAGAAATAGCAGTGATAAAAAAAAAGCAATACTCATGTATTCTTTCATAGTCTTTCTATAAAACTGAAACAATTCTACATGCAAATATTTAATTTGTCTTGAAAGACACAATGAATATTCAATAGGCTTCGTCAGGAAAAAGGTAGACTTGATATAGAAAAATATCAAGTG
Organism: Micronycteris hirsuta; assembly: GCA_004026765.1. Lineage (NCBI taxonomy): Eukaryota > Metazoa > Chordata > Mammalia > Chiroptera > Phyllostomidae > Micronycteris > Micronycteris hirsuta. Next base: position 80,648 of record PVJI01005782.1, on the reverse strand, counting down.
ATATCTTATTCCAAAAAAGCTATACTTTAAATATTTGAAATTTCCCAGGGCCCCAAGTAACATATTTTTGGCAAATGAAACTCATCAGCTGTTGTCCACGTTATATTCACTCCTTGAAAAGTATAAAAGATGAAAACAGGGCTGTTAATGTTCACAGAATTTCCCGGTCTGCCTAGAAAAATCAATAAATATCTACTAAACTGGGATATGTTTTCCAGTGAGGTACTGTTACACTGAGACCCTCCTACAAAATTAAATCTTCCCCAAAACTATTGAGAGTAATAATTACCTCTCACAATATTTATGAAAGACTCATTGCAAGTCCCAGTTTTTAGAATATGTCATTTAAGAAAGCTTTTTAATCAAGAATCTAGCTCATCATCATTATTCCCATTATTATTGAAATGAAGCAAAAATATTTCCAACAAAGAAAAAAGACACTCCAGCCAAAATGGAGGCAGAGGTGGACACACTGCGCCTCCTCCCACAACCAAAAGAAGGACAACAATGAATTTAAAACAAAAAACAACCAGCCCTGGCTGGTGTAGCTCAGTGGATGGAGCGCGGGCTGGGAACCAAATAGTCCCGGTTTGATTCCCAGGGCACATGCCTGGGTTGCAGGCCAGGTCCCCGTGAGGGCCATGTGAGAGGCAACCATACATTGCTGTTTCTCTCCCTCTCTGTCTCCCTCCCTTCTCCTCTCTCTAAAAATAAAAATAAAATCTTAAAAAAAAAATAAAAAAAAATAAAACAAAAAACAACCAGAAGTGGGAGAAAATCAAAGTGCATGGAAGTCCAACAACCAAGGAGTTAAAGAAACATTCGCAAGTGGACAAAACCAAGGAAGGGTGGGTGGTGGTGTGGAAACAAGGGAGGCAGGCGGGTCTGGCTGGGGTAGGGAGAAAATGCAGACAACTGTAATTGAACAACAAAAATAATTAATTAATTGATTGATTGATTGATTGATTGATTAATTAAAATAGTTGAAAAGGAAGAAACATTCATCCAGACCGGTAGGAAGGGCAGACACAGACAGCCAGGGCAGAGAGGACTCATAGCAAGGTGAGAACTGGGGTGGGCATCATCTGGTCCACCAGGCAAGGCAGTGGCTGGTGGACTGGGTGGTCTCACATTTGCATGCAGATAGACTGGGAGGAACAACTGGGGAGCAAGACAGACCATGCAACCCAGGGTTCCAGCGTGGGAAAATAAAGCCTCAAAATCTCTGACTGATAAAACCTGTGAGGGTTGAGACAGCAGGAGCAACTTTCAGCAACACAGGTGAGTGCATAGGAGAGACCCACAGGGTCCTAGAAAGTACATAAACCCACCCACTCAGGAATCAGTACCAGAAGGGCCGAATTTGCTTGTGGGTAGTGGCGGAAGTGGCTGAAAGCTGGCAGAGAGCACAGCAAGTGGCACTGTTACCTCTCAGACCCCTCCACCACACGGTGACTTGGGCTGCCCAACCCTAGTGAGCACCTAAGGCTCTGCCCCTTACTACAGAACAGGTGCTCCCAAACCAAAAAAAAAAAAAAAAATGTCCCAATGAAAGAACAGATCAAAGCTCCAGAAAAAATATAACTGAGCGACAAAGAGACCTATCAGATGCACAGTTCAAAACATTGGTAATCAGGAAGCTTACAGAAATGACTGAGTGTGGTTGCAAAATAGAGGATAAAGTGAAGGCTATGAAAAGTGAAATAAAGGAAAATGTACAGGAAACCAACAGTGATGAGAAGGAAACTGGGACTCAAATCATGGTTTGGAGGAGAAAGAAGAAAGAAACATTCAGCCAGAAAAGAATAAAGAAACAAGAATTCAAAAAAATGAGGAGAGGCTTAGAAACCTCCAGGCCATATTTAAATGTTCCAACATCCGAATCATAGGGGTTCCAGAAGGAGAAGACAAAGACCAAGAAATTGAAAACTTATTTGAACAAATAATGAAAGAGAACTTCCCCAATATAGCAAAGGAAATAGACTTTCAGGAAGTCCAGGAAGCTCAAAGAGTCCCAAAGAAGTTGGACCCAAGAGAGCACACACCAGGGCACATCATAATTACATTACACAGATTAAAGAGAAGGTGAGAGAATCTTAAAAGCAGCAGGAGAAAAGGAGACAGTTTCCTACAAAGCAGTTCCCATAAGACTTATCAGCTGATTTCTCAAAAGAGACCTTACAGGCAAGAAGGGGCTGGAAAGACGTATTCAAAATCATGAAAGGCAAGGACTTACATCCAAGATTACTCTATCCAGCAAAGCTATCATTTAGAATGCAAAGGCAGATAAAGTGGTTCCCAGATAAGGTCAAGTTAAGGAGTTCATCATCACTAAGCCCTTATTATATGAAATGTTAAAGGGACTTATCTAAGAAAAAGAAGATAAAAAATATGAACAGTAAAATGACAACAAACACAGCTATTAACAACCAAACCCAAAACAAACAAACAAACCAAGCAAACAACTAGAACAGGAACAGAATCACAGAAATGGAGATCACATGGAGGGTTAACAGCAGGAGAGTGGGAGGGGGAGAATGGGGGAAAAGCTACAGGAAATAAGTAGCATAAATGGTAGGTAGAAAATAGACAGGGGGAGGTTTAGAACAGTATAGGAAATGTAAAAGCCAAAGAACTTATATGTACCGCCCATGGACATGAACTAAAGGTGGGGAATGCAGGTGGTAGGGAGTGTGCAGGGTGGAGGGGAATAAAGGGGGGAAAATGGGACAACAATAATAGCATAATCAATAACATATATTTAAAAAATAAAAATAAAGAAAAAGACCCAATGGGAAAAATGAAAAACAAAAAATTTCATATAATATAAAACAATATTTGGGGAAGATATATGTTACTTAGCAATGGTCACTGTGGTAATAAAATAAATGATGAAAAAAGCTAAGTATAGGCTGCTTAATTTCAGTAAAGCTTCTGGACTTCCTGCTGATTGAATGTGATGTGTCTTTGATGGCAGGAGATTCAATGTAATTGCAAGGCTTAAGCAGACAGCACTAAAGCCAAAAACCTATTAAACTCATGGTATTGAGAAACTTTGGACTACTCCATATTCGGTAAATCTTCAGTTTACTTAATTGTTGGCAGAGAAAAACATTTGAAATTTGAACCAATACGCATGCGCGCAGATGTGCACAGAAACACAGACACACAGAGATTCGCTTATACATCGTCAAGAGCTGTGAAGGTCTGAGGTTTTAGACGACTTGCACACGTACAAGTTAGCCGGCCACTGCTTCGTGGGACTCCTAGGTCAGAGAACGGGAGACGTTGCTACATACAGCACAGCAAGCATGGCCTTCACATCTACAGTAGCTCCCCTTGCCTCCCGAGTCCCACAAGGGTAATGTCCTGCATCTCGGGTGTATTCTCTGCACACAGGGATTCTCATTATAGCCAAGGAACACCAAGCTAAAGAAAAACCAATCTTTTACGAAAGGCAACAAGCAAATATGCCCTACCTGGGACCCAGAGGAAAATATTATTTTCTTATACTGGACAATAAATAAATCTGCCCCTTCTCTGGAAAAAGCCATCACTATCTCCATCTTTCAAGGCTGTTCACTATACAAACAACTTTGAAAGAATTCTCTGCCTGAAGAGCTGTCAGGGATTTTGCTTGCAACAGTGCATTAATGCAATAGACCTACAGAGAATTGTGTCCCAATGCAGTAGATAGTATTTGTAACATATATACAAGGTCTGTCTGGAAAAAGCACAGCCATTGTTAATATAACAAGAACAGTTTGCGTGACATCAATGTAACCTGGCAGCCAAGGAGAGTGGACTGGAATGTGCACGTGTGAACAATGATGACTTCACTGTACTAGTCAGTGAAGGCAGCAGACGCCAATGAGTGAGCATGTGTACCATGTGACTGTCACACTCCAAATGACTGAGCGAGCAGAGCAACAAATCTGGATCAAATTTTGCATTAAGCTTGAAAATCCTCTGCGGAAACTATTCAGATGATTCAGAAGGCCACAGCTGTGAGCAACTGGTGATTGGCAGCCTCATCACGGCAACATGCCTGCTTATGCATCACGTCTTGTGCAGAGTTTTTTGGCGAAACATCAGATCACCCAGGTGACTCAGCCCTGCTACAGCCAAGATTTGGCACCCTGCAACTTCTGGCTTTTCCAAAAACTAAAATCACCTTTGAAAGGGAAGAGATTTCAGACTATTGATGAGATTCAGGAAAATGTGATGGAGAAGCTGATGGCAATCGGGAGAACTATGTGAGGTCCCGAGGTTCCTACTTTGAAGGGGACTGAGGTGTCATTGTCCTATGTACAATGTTTCTTGTGTCTTATATCTTCTTCAACAAATGTCTCTATTTTTCATAGTACATGGCTGGGTACTTTCTGGACAGATCTCATATGTGTGTAAGTGCTTACATATATGTTGCTTGGAAAACCTTACATCTCTTTAAATATTTTATTTTAATATGGCTCCGAGGGTCTACCTCTCTATCGTGAGAGCATCTTTGGTCTCTCAGGGACCTGCTTTCATCAATAATTCTGATGACCCTCAGGGTTCTAGTCAATGCAAAGGCCAATCATGTCTGTTCTCACATCTTTCCTGAGTCTAGAACTCTGATTCACCCCATTAATGCTGGATGATTTCATGTTCTCCCCTAGATACTGTAGATTACCTTGTGTATTAGTTTTCTATTGCTGCCAAAACAAATAATCTCAAAGGAAACAGTTAAATCGATACCTATCTAGTACCTCCCAGTCTCTGTGGCTTATAATTCTAGCACAGAATAGTTCAACTGGACTCCACTTAGGGTCTCACAAGACCAAAATCAAAGTGTTGACAGGGCCGCATTCCTTACTGGATGCTCTGGGAAGGAAGACTTCCAAGCATGTTCAGGAGGTTGGCAGAATTCAGTTCTTTCTCATACTTTCCACGTGGCCTTCCATCTTCATACCAGCAGTGATATGCCAAGTCTTTCTCACACACATGGAATCTCTCTGGCCTCCTCTTCTCTGCTCTCTGCTTATGAGGATTCATGTAGTTAGATTGGACCCACTTAGATAATCCAGGATAATCCCCTATTTTAAAGTCAATGGATTAGTAAACTTAATTACATCTGCAAACTTTCTTTTGCCATGAAAAGTAACATACTCTTAGTCCCAGACATGTGGGCATAGGTTCTTTTTGGAAGCCATAAATCTGTCCACCACACTCTGCCACACAAACTGCTGTCCTTGGACCGGCAGCGTTAACATCACCTGGAAATTTGTTAGAAATGCAGAATTTCAGGATTCACCTCATATCCAGTGAAATCAAAACCTGCATTTTAACAAGATCCTCAGATGGTTCAAATACACATTGACGTCTGAGTAGCACCAGACATTTCTATGTGTAGAACAAAATGCCAGATACTATTGCTACTACTCAAAAAGTTAAAAGACAGTCAAAATTTGGATAGTCCATTTCTCCCCACTAATGCCAATTGTTCTAGAGTTCTCAGTTTATGAAATCTGGAAAGCTGAGGATTTATGGATTGGGCTAATATTCTCACCCTGCTTATTACCACCTGCCGCTGGTCAGACTCTACTCAGGTAATAAGTTTCCTCGGGTTGCAGAAGGAGGCCATTTCTTCCCGTAAGGTATAATCTTTCATTGCAAATTCACATAGTCCATTTTCCAGGGCATGCTGTAAAGTGGATTGGTAAGAAAAAAAGGTTGACATTCTTATTCTCATATCATACCCAACACCATTCCCCTTCTTAACCCCCAAGGACTGAGTGGAGGTCTCCCAGGTAACTAGTTTAGAACTGCCTTTACATTATAATGAGTATTTCCTTAGGAACTTGTACCTTCTTAACAGCTAATCTTAATTGGGGCTACTTTCATCCACCAACGATATTTTAATAATTTTGAATTTCAAAAGGAATTTTCCTAGTCCCTATGCAATTTTCCAAAGCTAAGTCAGATTCCAATAAATGCAAGACTCTTTCATTTAATGTAATTTTATATCACTCAGTATTAATGGGAACCAAAACTGAATTACGGTTTAGAGTCAAAGCCCCATGTCATTTTCAATTGGAATAAAAATGTCTTTGTTAACTAATAATATTATAATGTTCCTCATTCTTTAGTACACAATGATCTAGAAGTTGCATTTAAACTAAAACTTAAAGGGGTGGTGACATTATCATGGCTGAATTAAGTGTTTCCTACTATCTCCCCCTCCCTACCCACACAGAAAACACTGATTTAGACAATCACCCATGGACAGGAGAGCCTTCGTGGAAGTCCAGGAGTCCAGCAGAGCAGTTCCAGCCCTCCAACGGAGGCAAAAAGAGAGACTGGATACACTGAAGAAAGTGAAAGGAACAGTTTCACTTTACCTTCATCACCCCTCTCTCCAGGCAGCATAGCTCAGCGCGATGAAGGTTCTCCTTGGCCCATAGTTTCTCCCGTGGGGAAAGTGGGAGCACGAGCCTGGCTTCCCCAGCTGGGCAGGACACTGCCGTGGAGACCAGCTACTCTCTCACTTCCCCCTGAACACTGACTTGTGAACCGCAGGGTAACTGGGCAGAGAGTTGCTGGGAGAACAGCAGCCAGAGGTCGGAACAGAACACAGCAAAGGTATATGGCCCCTATGTGAAGTGTTGGGGTGCAAGTGGGCCTGATGAGAGAATGAGCAGGTGAGACGTCCCCAGAGGCTTGTGGGCAGGCTTTCTGATGGAGTCTGAGAAGCACTTAGTAGGAGCCATGTACCTTGGCTATGTTCTGAAAGGGAGAGTGACAGTTGACATAGTTCTCTGTCACACACTAAGAGACTGGATATCAAAAAAGAACATCAACAACCCTGGCTGGTGTAGCTTAGTGGATTGAGTGCAGGCTGTGAACCAAAGGGTCATCAGTTCGATTCCCAGTCAGGGCACATGCCTGGGTTGCAGGCCAGGTCCCCAGTAGGGGCCACGTGAGAGGCAACCACACATTGATGTTTCTCTCTCTCTCTTTCTCCTTCCCTTCCCTTCTGTCTAAAAATAAATAAATAAAATCTTTAAAAAAAAAAAAAAAAAGAACATCAACAATTGTAAATTTCTATGAAGAGTTCAAGGGCAATGAGATAAGAAAATTATTTTGGATATGATGTTAGAAGACAATTGGAGACTATTAAGAGAGCATTTTCAGTAAAATTGTGTTTGGGTTCAGTTTATTCATAGGCATGAATCGGGATAACACAAATCCTAGATTTTCTGAAACACTCCCAATTTTAACTTATTCTATCTCATTATATACAATGTGTTTGACTCTCCATCTAAAACTATAGTAACATCGTGGTAAACAGAAAGAAAGAACGCATTGTCAATGAACAGAAAGAGAGCTGCAAGTACTTATAATTGGAAGTAGAATCAGGAGAAGGTTTTGGGGAGAGAGGAACTCTCAACACACTCCCAAGCAGTAGGGAGGTGAGTACCTAGTGACGCGGGAAGTTAAAGATTTGACAAAAGAAAGGGGAGCTATCGGCAGCACTAGGTTTCAGAGGAAGGCAGAAGAAGGCGGGGTCAGTAGCACAACTGGATGGGAAAAGGTACCTCTTTTAAACATTGTAGTAGTAAGTAAAGAACAGCTGAAGGTGTGAGCTGATGGATGTGTTAGTGAACTGGATGGAGCAATCCTTCCACAGCGTGTATGTCTATCAAATCATCAAGTTGTGTATTTCAAGTGTCTTACAATTTTACTTGTCAGTTATACCTCAAAAAATCTGGGGGAATAAATGAAGGGGAAGACATTTTCAAGTAGAAAGAGAGTGGATAATGATGCTAGAACGTCAGGTCACTAAAATATAAACCCAGGAGATCAGAATTATTTGATCGTTCTGTTTGACTGGCTTTCAATAACTATCAGCAGAATACATTTTGTGTTCTCAGCCCTACCCGGTAAGGGAGGAAGCATCCTGATCTCATTACGGGGAAGATGTGGCAGGAGTTTAAAGAGAGGGATTTCGGAAAGTTCTGTACTACGTGACACTGAGATGAAGTCATCGTTTCTCATCGACAAGGGCCCAGCGTAGAATATAGCAATAGTCTGCCTGTCACCTCCTCCAACCCTATTATTCAGAAGCCACTTTGGCAGGAAGGTCTTACCTGGACATTCTCCCTAAAACAACAACTCCTTCTCCATGCCTCTGCCTCTTATGCCTACCCCCGCCTTAGTACTTACACGCTCTGTTGTGCTACATATTTTACTTTCTTATCTTCTTTATCACCTATCTCCCCTCAGCAGAACGTAAGTAAGGGCAGGGACTTGCGTCTGCTGATTCGCCACTCGCCCGCAGGCCTAGAACAAAGCGTGGTGAATGAATGACTGCCTCTGTATAAGAGACCAGTGCGAGTTAAATGAATTTTTTCCAATAGAAGTGAGTTATTTGGGGAGAAAAAGAAGAAGAAGAAAATAGGTAATGAAATGTTCCAGAGTGAATAGTAACAGAAATTCAGGGGAAGCGGGGAGGGTCTGGAATGTTGACAACTAGTGGAAAATAAGGGCATTGGGACTGGTGGGATGAAACGGTTGAACGGGGTAGTTTCCACCATGGCAGCCGTAGCAACACATACGACCTCCCCCTTGAGATGGCTACTAAGAGGGGGCCGTAGCGGGGGTTCAAGCGACACGATCTACGTGAAAAACAATGTTACCTGGCAAATAGGTAAGTGCTAAGTACTGGTTAGCTGGCGCTATTCTGTATATTTTTCACATGGTCCTGGTCCAGAGACACTGAAGACTAAGGAGGCTTCACCATCCCTAAGTCTCTGTCACACTGCTATCTTGTCACAAGGATGAGCCTACAGAAGACAGGAAATCCTTCTCCTCTTTTCTAATGAGGAAGTGCCAAGCACAGAATCCACTTCTACCTGGAAAATCTGGATTTACCAGGGCTGTCAAGATGTCATTAAGTTACCCAGATAACCTTAGTTCTGCTACACCGTCCTGGTACATGCACGCACACCCCTTCACTGGATCACTTATACTCAAAACTACATGACCTAAATTGGGTTCGCACTCTGAAACATGCCTGACACATGCAGACAGTGATGGAAGGAACACGGCTGTGCCCTTTTACACCGTGCCATTGCTGACACACTCAGAGAGCAGCCGGCTCTAACCCCAAGGTTGCACTCAGCCCACTTAGCCTTTCCCTGTATCATGTTTGTGTTATTGAATTATTGGCCTGTAATTGAATCCATGCTCTTTTGCCCCTATAGATTAGCTGGAAGATGAGGAGTAGAATCGCTTTTCCAGTTTGGAGGTCATTCGAAGTAACAAGCTTACAACCATTTCCATGTGAACCGGCTCCCAATACTGTGCACAGTTCATTGTTGTCCTCATTCACTGAACGGTTAGAGTGAATCAGTGGGAGGGGTGCCTCAGACGGGAAAGCTGAGAGTCAGCCAAGCTAAACTATTTGCCCAAGGTCACATAATTTGTAGATTTGTAAATGGCAAGGCTCAGATTGCTTTGACCCCAATGCCAACATCACCACCCGGGTTTAAGACAGAGGACGTCATCCGCATTTTCCATTTCTGAATGCTGAGAGAGAGAGAGAGATGGGGCACAGCCGCATCTCAAAATGGGACTGCACCGTTTCCCTTCAAAGGCCTGAGAGAAATCCTCCCCCAGCCCATAACAGTGCTTCTCAGATAAGGTCAAGTTCAAGAAGTTCATCACCACCCAGCCTTTATTGTATGAAGTGTTAAAGGGAGTTATATAAGGTATGGAGGAACATCAACAAGGGAGTGGTAGGGGGAGAGGGTGGGAATGGGGCACAGAACAGGTAGCATAAATGGGAGGTAGACAACAGACAGGGGGAGGGTAAGAATAGTATAGGAAGTGCAGAAGCAGAAGGACTTATGCGTATGACCTATGGACAAAACTAAGGGGTGGGGAAAGGGGGGGTAAGGGGGTGGGGGGCAAGAAGGGGGGGAAGTGGGACAACTGTAATAGCATAATGAATAAAATATAGTTAAAAAAAAACAATATCCAACATCACTCACTATTCTGCATTTGCATTTTGAAATAAGTCATACTTGTTTTTTAAATGAAAACATATTTCTGCAGCAAATGTTTCTGGCCAGGAGTTCATGAAAGCCTATATAGGTAAATACCATGTTTCAGTCAATTTTTAAGAAAGAGTGCTGGTTGATCATGAAGCAGTTTAAGTTCCTGTTTGTATGTGGTTTCTAGCTGTGTCTCCGTGATGTGAGTTTGGGAAGCGATGGCACGGCTGTTAGAAGTTGTTACCTTTCACACACACGCAGACACGGTCATGTCCCTTTATTCTCCGGATAGGACGCATCTTGGTCCACACCATGGGACTGAATAGAAGGGAATGACACCCGGAAGGAGGAACTGCCTTCTGTCCTATCCGACAACATGAGCACAAAACCGTAGAACTTGGCATCATCGCTCATTAGCCATTGGTAATGTGCAGGACAATAGGCAGTGCAGGATGTTATAAAATGGAAAAGTCTGGTCTTCTCAAAAAAAAACAGAACAAATGGAAAACAGAAATTAAAATATGTAGGATAGGTGTGTGCATTTTCATCCATACCATTTACCTTTAGTTTATCTCCTACAGAACGGTTTTATGAACTATTTCTGGGTGGTAGTTTCCTCCCTATTATAGCTATGTGCTGCTGCCTAACAAATCATTCCCAAAGTTAGTGGCTTAAAACAACTAATGCTTATTATCGCAGCTTTGCGGTCAGGAATTCAGAAGTGCCTTAGCTGGGTGGCTCTGACGCGGGGTCTCCCATGAAGCTGCAAACAGTGTGCTGGCAGGGGCTGCAGGCAGCTGATGGCTGGATTGGAGCTGGAAGAGCAATTTAAGCTCACTTCTGTGGTTGTTGGCAGGAGCCTCAGTTCGCTCTCACTGTTGGCCAGGACAGCAGCTCCTTGCTACCCAGGGCTCCTCCACGGGGCTGCTTGAGTATCGTCAGGACGCGGCAGGTAGTTTTCCCCACACTGAGTAAACAAAGAGTGAGTGAATCAGCAAGAATGAACAAGGAAAAAGCCCTATCTTTTATGGCCAAGACTGAGAAGTTATACCCATGAGGTCTGCCACAGTCAGTACAGCAGAAGCAGATCACAAAGTATAGCCCACACTCATCAGGAAGGGAATTGGGCTCCACATTTTGAAGGGAAGAATATCCAATAATTTGTGGGTAACTTTATTACTTTTATTTGAATACATTTGATTGTGACATTGTGTAAGTCTAAGGTATACAGCATGTTACTTCAATACATTTATGTAATACAATTGACAATGCAGCAATACTTATCACATGATATAATTATAGTACAATATTAATGTCTATATCCATTATACTGTGCATTAGATCTCTGTGGATTATTTACTACTCACAACAAGTGTGTACCCTGAAACACTATCATTCTTATCTCTCCCCCAACCCGCTGGTAATCACCATTTTACCCTATTTTTTTTTTACAGGTTGTAGGCATATTTCTAAACCAACATATGTCCTAACACTTACATTTTCATGCCTCTCCCCAAGTCCTTTCCCAGATTCCTGTGAATATCAGACTCCCAGGACCAGAATTAACCACAATTATATATAAATGCACTTATTTCAGTAACCACGATGTGTCAGGTACTGTTCTATACACAGAAGTAAATGAAGCTAAGAAGTCCCTCCCTTTATAAAGCCAGCAGAAGGAAATCGACGGTAAACAGATGAATATATTTTATGATAGTGATAAATGCCATGTTAAAAATAATAAAACAGGCTGAGGAGTTAGAAAGTTATGAGTACTTAGCCAAAAATGCTATACATCCACGTATCATACATTACATGGATATACTGTTTCCCCACCTGGAGAATTCAAGCGATCTCAATCTGCAAAAGTCATTATCTTTGTCCTTGACCACATGCTTCGTCCTTTTCCCTAACACTTACGAATGACCCAGCAGTGAGATTTGCTTCTGTGTTCTCTCCCCCAGCTCGGCCAGGGCTCCACTGTATATGCCAAGTCCCCCAAAATAGCCAGAAATTCTCTCTCAGCATCTCTTCAAACAGCTATTTCTTCTTTCTTTTGTGGCTGGCTCCCCTCCAGGAAAACCTGGCATGGAATACCTCCCCTTCTGGAAGGCCACAGGCTCTGCTGAAACTGGTGTCTGCTCTCCACCTGAGGCACATCAATAACCAAAGCCTCGCCACAACCAGGGATGGGGAAACCGTTCACTCCGTGGGTAGCAGCCAATCTGGGCTCACTATTGGTCTATCTGTCTTCACCCAGAATCCACCCCCATCACTGGGTCCTCAGTTCCCACCTCCCAATCAGGATCTTAGAACGCCTCTAAACAATGCATAATAAAAACAACAGACAAAACTCCATAAGCACCAATAACACAAGGAATCTTTATATCATGTAACTTGGAGGTGTTATGCTATTACATATGTATAGTACTTTTCACCATTTGTACTTCTTATAACTATTAAATTTCTTAAACTATGAGCTTAGGAAAGATTCAAAGTGGGAGGAGACTAATTACTTGCAGTGGTAGAGTTTAAATATTGGGCTACAATTGAAATCTTTATTCAAAAAATATTGATTTCCTAAGTAGACCAAAACATCTTGCCTGTGCTTTATTCATTTGGTTATTTTTCTCCATTCCATCTATATCCTAGATGTTTATTTCTATTTAATAGAAATCAAGTGGTGAAGTGTTGACACAGTATATTTAAAAAACCAAGTAGGCCTCCCTTTTATCTGCCATATTACCCCAGATGGACTACACATTGGCATATCACACAAGCCTTCCTGGTTACCTTCTGTTCCTAGTTGCTGCGCCAGTAAGGAATACAAAAGGTGAAACTTTCCACCAATGGCAGACAGTAAAATGGAATTACAGTGTTCCAAATTTTCTGAATGGCACTGGGTTGCACTTTGCCATTTTACCTTTTTTTTTAACCTGGCCTGCTTGAGTCTGCCATGCTGTTTCTACATGAAAAAAGTACTCAGCACACATTTTGTGGTCTTTTCAAAAAGAGAAAGGCTGCACTTGATAGTGTCTTCATCAGTGTTTCCTCTTGACATTCTTTTCTCTCATTGAGTATATCCTAATCTTTTTTTTTTAAGATTTTATTTATTTATTTTCAAAGAGAAGGGAAGGGTAGGAGAAAAAAAAGGGAGAGAAACATCGATGTGTGGTTGCCTCTCTCATGGCCCCCACTTGGGATCTGGCCCGAAACCCAGGCATGTGCCCTGACTGGGAATCGAACCAGTGACCCTTTGGTTCACAGCCTATACTCAATCCACTGAGTTACACCAGTCAGGCAAGTATATCCTAATCTTATAACCTGTTACACAACACTAGTTATAAAGGTTATTATTTTGCTTAAAATAACACACTATACAATAGATGACAAAAACAAAACCCTAAATATATGCTGACACTATGTCCTACTTTAACCACTAACCAGAGGAAATGTAGTAATGGAACGGCAGCATGATTTCCTAAACACCTCTACCCAGAGCTCTGTCACATGCTTTTATAAAGGTTTACATACATACACACACACACACACACACACACACACACACACACACACACACACAGGAAAATTCAAGGATGGCTCAGTCAAGCACCAGTTTTTAGGAGTCTGTATCCCTTAGCTCAGGTGCTGTAACAAATTACCACACACTAAAAGCTTAAAAAACAAAAATTTATTTCTCATAGTCTTAGAGGCTGGGAAGTCTGAGTCCAGGGTGCCAGCAGGGCCAGGCTCTGATGAGGGCTCTCTTCATAGTTTGCAGAGGGCCGCCTCCTTGCTGTGTCCTCTCATGGCAGGGAGCCGCAGGATGCAAGTCTCCCATGTCTTTTCCTATACGAACACTAATCCCACGAGGGGGACTCCACACTCATAATCTAATTCCCTCTTGAAAACCCTATTGCCAAATGTCCTCACATCGTGGGTTAGGATTTCAGCAGATTATTGGAGCAGAGAGGGGAACACATAAAGTCTGTAACAGGTACTAAAATCCCACTAGAATAAACTGAAAATATGACACCAATTATATCAAGTTTCCACATATATCTTCTTATGTATTTAATGAAATGGAAATTGGCCTCACTCTTGCCAAAGTAATGACTTTAAGTGAAATTTTTTAAACAAAATTAATTTTTAAAAAAACTCCTCATTAGTACCATCTAACCCCTACTGAGTATTTCTGCAGCATGCTTGTACAAGATTCTCAGGGCAACCACAAGCCACATCAGCCCCAGTGGGACCTGCCAGCTGATGGTTACCTGAGGCCAATACTCTCGGTCGTCTAAAACTCTGAGGAAACACTAAAAAGCATAGCGCAGATTCCTGGAAACACTTCACTCATTTTATTATCTAGATTTCCAATGTTTTATCTAATATGTCTCCTAATACATTGTCTTCTCTGAAAAATTACGAAATAAACCTAGAAGGTAAAAATGAATTACAGAAAATAATACGAAAAAAAAACATTTCTAACACTAAATCTAGAAAAAATCATTTTAAACATTTTAAATGATGGTAATTTTTTCAAATTATTAATGTGCTTTTCTTCTGACTTTCTGAGTGAGAGACCATCACTTTAATTGATATCTGACTGTAAAGAGAAAGAATGAATATCCACCTTCTAATTTGCAAAAAAAATTATATAGCAAGAAATAGCCCTGATTGTCAAGCATTTATTTTGAGAGATATAATCTCCCAGAGAACAAGTACACAGTAGACATTCAACAAGTACTCAGTGGATGGATGGATGGATGGATGGACGGATGGATAGACGAGTTTTTTGTTTTTGTTCATTTATTCTCACCCAAGGACATTTTCCCTGTGCTTTCAAAGAGAAAGGAAGGGAGGGAGAGAAACATTGACTGCTTGCCTTCCATCGCTCCCAGACTGGGATTGAACCTGCAGCCCAGATATATACCCTGACTGGAAATTGAGCCTATAACACTTTGGTTGAAGGCTGATGCTCCAACCAACTGAGCCACACCAGCCAGGGCACAGGGGGCGGGGGCAGTTATAAATTTCTTTATGATCTCCTTTCACAGCAACCAGGCCCGGAGTTTCCAATTTACCCTGGAATTGCCAAACTCTAAATTCTCCCCTAGAGTAGAAAATAGTGTTGGTGATCATGAAGACATGTAGCTGACTGTTCTATAAAAAAAAAGAATATGATGCTGAGGGGGCGGGAAGGAGGTTTCACCATTACCTCCCCAAGGAGATTGTGGAAGAGAAAAAAAGGCAGCAAGAGAACCAGAAGTGCACACCTTGATTTCTGTGGTCTGACAAGTAAGGATAACACTGAAAAACCCCTTTTCTGTTGAGGACCCCTGAAAAAGATTCTTTGTGTGGGTCCCATAGCAACCTGGGGAGCTGTTACATGAATTTGTCAGTGTGACTTGGTCAGACAAAGAGAGGTGCCCAAATCTAGCATTTCTGAACAGCTCTACCTGAAATCTAGCAATCACCCCTCTAGGAGCCCCCACGCCCAACCCCCAGTTCCTCAGCAGCAGAAGAGTGACTTGAGTCCCACGGCAGGTAATAGGCCCAGCAGGTACTAATCAAAAATTAGGGATTCACAGAAACACAAGGACCCAATTAAGCAGTAAGTAAAGATAGCCCAGGCACTAATCCGAGACATGGCAGAGAGTCACAGGACTTCTTCCTTAACAGCCATGGATAATATCATAATACACATCTGGAGTTGCATTTCAGGAACCGGGGGAAGCTATCAACAGCAAAGCACAGAACATTTTTATTAGCCGATTCAAATGTACCTTTTAGTTTTTCTGCCATAAGTCAAAAGTAACACTTAGATGTATTTGATCTTTTTTTGGTAATGATTTAGGAACTTTATTAATTTGGTTAAAAGACTAGGGTTTCTTCAGAAAAATTCCCAGCAGTGAAATTGCTGGATCATAAGACAGTTCCATTTTTAATTTTTTGAGGAAACTCCATACTGCTTTCCACAGTGGCTGCACCAGTCTGCATTCCCACCAACAATGCACTAGGGTTCCCTTTTCTCCACACCCTCTCCAACACTTATTGTTTGTTGATTTATTGAGGATAGCCATCCGGACAGGTGTGAAGTGATATCTCAATGTGGTTTTAATTTGCATCTCTCTGATGATCAGTGATGTTGAGCATCTTTTCCTATGTCTACCAGCCATCTGCATGTCCTCTTTGCAGAAAAGCCCATTCAGTTCCTTTGCTCATTTTTCTGGGAATTTATCCAAAGAAACCCAAAACCCAAATTCAAAAGAATGTACACACCCCATGTTCATTGCAGTATTATCTACAATAGCCCAGATTTGGAAGCAAGCCAAGTGCCCATCAATGGATGAATGGATAAAACAGTTATGGTGCATTTACACAATAGAATACTATTTGATCATAAAAAAGAAAATTTTACCCATTGCAGCACCATAGATGGAGTTGGAAAACATTATGCTAAGTAATATAAACCAGGCAGAGAAAGATAAATGCCATATGATTTCACTCATATGTTGAATTAGTGAACAAACTGAACTAATACGCAAAATAGAGACAGACTCATAGAGAGCAGGCTGACAGCTCTTAGGGGGTTGGGAGGTGGAGGGATTGAGAAAAAAAAACAGGACTCATGACTCATGGACAACAGTGTGGTGATACAGGGGGAAGGGGGTTTTGGGGGAAAGGGGAATACAGTATAAGAGGAATAAATGGTAATGAGAAATACAATAAAAAGATCATTCTAAGAAAATAAAGATAATTGCAGCCAAAATAAATAAATAAAATAAAGAAGAGACTAGGTAGACTCGAATTCAGCTTTTCGTTAGATATGTTAAATTAGCCCTCTTAAGTGTCAGGCTCCTCGGTGAAGGGAAGCAGAGTGTACCACCACAAGACATGCCTTTTGGGCGTTAGTTTTAAACTGATTATCAAGAAACAAAAGACACGCACACGCACGCACGCACACACACAAACCTTTACTCTCCCCTCCTTAACTGACTAAAAGGGATTTGGTGGCAAGGGGGGGGGGGGATGGGGAGTGGAGTTGCTTAATCCCCGCACCTTTTACACGGACCAGGAAACACTTTTCTACCAAACATTTGCTCTTCCATCTTGATGTGCATAGCTTTCTTTCCCTTTATAAAGTCTCAAATCACAACCCCCTTTGTCCCTAGCTTCAGAACGGAATAGAAACCTTAACTGCTCAATATTTCTTTGGGTCTCTACATTTAGGGACCCCCCAAGTATGCCTTCATAAAATAGAATTTGTACATTTTCTCCTGTTAACCTGTCTCTGTTCATTTGACTACTAGACCAGCTAGAGGAACTTAAAAAAAATACCTTTTTTTCCCCCACAGCTGGCTGTTATGATTTCCAGTTAAAGATTAGGAAGAATGCAGCCATGTCCAGGAGCCTGGAAACCTGCCTCTAAAACAGGTTTCAGGTAATATATTGCTTGAGATAAGAAAAGGATGTCGCCTGCTAAGCACAAGATGGATGGATCTGTTTTCCTTCTCTGAAGGTGGCAGCTCTGAGACTCAATGCCAAAGCAGGCTGCAGAACTCGTCTACAAGCAGGAAGACCCCCTGACCCCAGCAACAAAGACCCTGGACGGGATGACACCAAGGGAGAAATAAATCAGATTAAGATTGTGAAAATTTACACCATAACCGATTCATACACACAGCCCATGATCCTGAACCCCTTACTCATGATTTTTTTTCCTTCCCCCTCCTTTTTTCCTTAAAAGACCCAGAATATAAACTATTGGGGTGTTCAGGCCTGTGGTCATCAGCTGCCCATTCTCCATTCAGCAGTACCTTTGAAACACATGCTTTTTTTCCTTTCACTGTAACCTGATGCCAGTTTATTTGGCTGTCTAGGTACTGGGCAAACAAACCCACTCCTGAGTGGACAGCATACCTGGCTTTCCTGTGGCGCAGATGAGACACAGATGTAGCTGAAGAACAGCCAAGGAAACTGGCAGAGGGGCACTTCACGTGAGGGCAAAGTAGTCCTGAGGCCAGGGCTGCAGAGCAGTAGGCCAGGTCCCAGCTGAATGAGAGCAGAGCTAAATTCAGAGACACAAACCTGCTTGTGGGAGCGTAGATCTTTCTGAGTGTATTAGTTTTCCATTACCATGTAACAAATTACCGTAAATTTAGCGGCTTAAAACAATACACGCGTCTTATCTCATGGTGTCTGTGGTCAGGAGTTCAGGCATCACTTAACCTGGTCCTGTGCTCAGGGTCTCACGAGGCTACCACTAAAGTGTTGGCAGGCTGCGTTTTCATTCCAAGGCTCAAAGAATTATCTTCCCACCTCATTCAACTTGCTGGCAGAATTCATCACAGCCACAGAGACCTGAATTTTTGTTGGCTGTTAGCTTGAGGTCACCATCAGATCTAGGGGCCACCCACAGTTCCTTGCCCAATGGGCATCATTACCATGGCTGCTTATTTCACCAAACCCAGAAGAAGAGTCTCTACTGCTTGGAGCTTCTGACCTCGGGGAGGGCCGGTCCTTCTTTTAAGGGCTTTTCCATAATTAAATCAGGCTCAAGCTGAATAACCTTCCTTTCGATTTACTAAAAGTCAACTGATTTGAGATCTTGATTGGATCTGTAAAATCCCTTCATCTTTGCCACAGATGTGACTTAGCTGCAGGTGTGACATCTAATCACCTTTGCTACATTCCATTGGTTAGAAACAATTCACAGGTCTCAACCCAAATCAAGGGGAGGGGATTACCCAAACGAATAAACACTGGAATTATTGGGGGTCATTTCTCCACACTACGGGAACTGGGGTGGAAGTCCTTCTACCCACAGCAAAGGAAGCAAACTGCAAGTCAGGTTGGAGAAGACGGCACCCAGGGCGGGTGATGATGGTGGCCGTCGTCCCAGACGCCACGGAAGTCACAGACACCGCCCTACCGCATGGTCGCACCTCACTGTCCTCTCCCCAAACATCCAGGAACAAAGAAGATGAAAAAGGAGAAAGGGACAAAAATACGAAAGATTAACCGTTTTTACCTCTAGAAATTGAGCTTTACCCAAACAAACTCTTTAAATCTTGAGAACAGCGTTAACAGCTCATTTTTTCAAGTGTGAAGGGCCAGATTAATTGGAGACAAACTGAAGGGCACCTATTTTTGTCCACAAAGAGATGTACAACAAGAAATCATTTTGTCCCTGTTTTTAAAAAAAAGTTTCATAGAGCATATTTAAAAATAAGAAAAAAGAAATCATTTTGGTTTCCTCCATACAGGGTGGGGCAAAAGTAGGTTTACAGTTGTTCATATGGAAAATAACACAATAATTAATTAATAATGGCACAAGAATAAACTCTGTGTTTTACATACTCACAACTGGAATATTTTAATGCATATTTTTATGAAGGTTTTGTAACCCAGTAATCGATCTCTGTCCTTGGTGAATATGGCTAATGCTACCCACTAATAAATGATGGAATACTGAGAGACCCTTTTAAATAAATTTAAATGTTGTATATTTGACACGTAAAAATCCTCAAATTTTAAACACAAAAAAACAAGGATAATTTTGCTCAGAAAAAAAAGCCAGTTTTTGCTGACAGAAAGTCAGTTTTTCCTGGTCCTGCTAAAGAATGCCCATTTACACTGCTATAAAAGAACAAGCTAGTACCGCAGAGCTACATTACTCAAGCTAGGATTTCACGACACCATGCAGATGGAGCTTGCAAGAGAAGTCTCTGTCAGTCGTTTGTTAGAAATTAGAATACATTTTACCGTATTAAGTACCAATTTAACCATTTATCATACGCTAGACACTATGCTTAATGCTTTCTATACATATAATTTCGGCAAATCATGAAAATTCTATGAGGAATATGTATTAGGCCCATTTGACAGAGGAGCGAATGGTGGTGTTGACAGATTAAGGAATTCACCCAAGGTCACACACATAATAAGTGGTCCTGTAGGTATTTAAACTCAGATCCGCATGAGCTCCAAAGGCCATACTTGGCATCCTTGTACTGGACCTGTGAGACAGGTCTACAGAAGTCTATTAAACTGAGAAGGTAGCTGAATACAATATTGTAGATGTACAACTTTCAGAAAAGGTACCACGGGAAAAATGTATCCCATTGCAGAAACTCTCCTCTTCCCTCTGCAGTCCTGCGGGGGGGGGCGGGGGGGGGGGGGGGAGGAGGGGTGAAGGGTGGAGCCTTTCCCAGCGCATCATGGATTCCTACCTCCAGGACAAAGGAGAGAATGCCTTCAGCTCCAAGTCTGTGCCGGTGGTTGTTCTCACAAGCTGGGGCGGATGGTGATGGACACTTTCACGGCTCCTAGAGAGTGAGCCCGAGAATCCACAGCCTCCAGCCACACTAAAGCCTCGGGTCACTCCTCAGTCCAGAAGGTCTCCTGCCACCCCCTTGCTTTTCTTCCTCGGGCCCCAGGGATTGGCCCATCTCCTTCCTTCCCACCGTCCTCGTTAGTTGCTTTCAATCAAGGCTTTTTTCCCTTCTCTAACCTTCTGCAAAATACAAACCGGTCTTTAGTCTTCTGAATTTTAACCTTCTTATCACAGAAAAAGCAAATCAAAAGTTCCCCATTCATCCTACTCTTCCTATACGATGTGGAAGCTCACATTTGCATGTAATTTTCAGTGACCAGACTGAGAGATTCAGGTGAAAAGGAGGTGAATATAACCAGTTGCTATGACAACAGCAAGCTATCAAATGGCACAGCAATTCATAGGACAAGCTTTCAAAATTACATAAATTTGAATTATAACAAGAAACTATTCAAAACTACATCTATAAATATGACTGGCCAATTGAAAGAGTAAGGTATATCACACAAATAAACCACCTTGAATTAATCAGGCAATTAAAGATATATATACAGTTTAATCCTCGAGAAACTATGAGAAAGAGGGAAAATTACTCAGAATACCGGCACCTCTCTGAAGTTGCTTGTCCATCAGCCTGATCCAGCTGCATTTATGTTTAAAATTTCCATGGCTACCACAACTCTAGAATTAAGCAAAAACTAAATTACAAGGCCAACAGCATAAAACAGAAGTGCGTGCTTTCTTCATTTAACACAAAATTTTCTCTCCCATGATTTCTTAACACTGCACTCATTTACAACCTTCCTCCCTCCCTCTCATTGTTCCTCTCTTTCTCTTTCTGGTGTCCCCAAAGTGTTCCAGACAGTTTTCACCCCCTTGGTATCCACTCATATGTCTTCAATTGTTACCTTTTGTCTGATGACTCTCGAAACCAGACCTCTGCTCCCAAACCCTCTCTGGAGAGGCAGACCCCACATTCCAAGTGCATGAGACAAGCGCCACTTGCCTGTCTCAATAGCATGTCAAAATCGGCACTCCTATATTCAAGCATAAAGATAGTTTTTCCCATTCTTGGATTCCCCAATGAGGTTAATGGTACCAACATCTCCCAGAAACTCAGGCAAAAACTCTTTTTAGTCATTGTCTTTCCCTTTTCTTTCATATCCAGGCACTAAGCCTTATTCATTCTACCCCTGTCATAGCCATTGAGTCTATCTGCCCCAGTGCCATCAATGAGGGCACCACCAAGTCTGCAACTCTCCACGATCTCTCACTCAAACTGTAGCAATGGACTCCCAAGCTCTCTCCCTGCTTTCAGGCACTCCTTATTCTAGTGTTGCCTGATCATAAGGATCACATGAGTTGTTGCTGTTTTCTTCATACAGGTTTCCAGGCTTTGCCCAAGACGACTGAATTAGAACAAACAGCAGAGGGGTTTGTAGTCTTGCATTTTCCTAAGTACTTCCAGATGTTTCCTCTAAGCAGACACGTACAGTTTACTAAGTACTCCCAGACTAAATTAATTCACAGACCTTGACCAAAATGTTCCATGGCTCCCCTTGCTTGTAAAATCAAGTCCAAATTCCTGGCTTGACATTTAAGGCCCTCCACAATCTAGTCTACAAACATCCTTCCAGTCATTGTCCGCATTATTGCTTCTCCTATGCACTATGCCAAAATCACACAGCATGTCATTCCAGAACTTTTTCTGCATTTTGTCTACCATCATCGTGTCTTTTTTTAGAGATTTTACTTATTTATTTATTTATTTCTAGCGAGAGGGGAAGGGAGGGAGAAAGGAAGGGAGAGAAACATCAGTGTGAGAGAATAACATCCACTTGTTGCCTCTCATCAACACACCAACTGCAGGCGGAACCCACAACCCAGGCATGTGCCCTGACGAGGAAATGAATCAACGACCTTTTGCTTTGCAGGATGGCACCCGTCCAAGTGAGCCACACCAGTCAGGGCACCACCGTCATGGTTTTGTTCACGTGCAGAACACCCCAAGGAACATCAGTCATATTACTACTGCATTATTATTAGTCCCAAAACATCCTTTCTCAAAACTAAAGAAGACTCATCATGAACTCTTGTAAGGCTCTTTGTCTTTTCATCCGATTGCTTCACAGTACAGAGCTACCCTGCATGTGAAATAGTGGACAAAAAACTGTTAAAACACATAGGAGAGGGCTCCAAATTTAGAAAGACCCAATACCAAAACATCATACACAACTCTAATATCCAGCACCTTATTCCAAGAAGTAAAGTCTACCCTGTAGTTCTAGATCTAAACGATACAGAGGCAATTTATATCTAACCCATGACAATTGGCAAGAACTGAGATGCTTTCTCTGCGTAGAGATTTCACTAGCAAGGCTCATATCTCAATGGGAGAGCAGCACCTTCTCAGCTTGTGATTTCCATGCTAAGGTATTTTGACTAATGCTTCTTTTCAGAGGTCTATCCAGCCTCACTTTGCACCCAGTTCATTGTTTTCTCTCCCTTTCATCATTTTGACTATTACTCAGCTTCAGAGAACATTCAAGAAAACACATCCTCTGAAAGATAAAATATGTGACCTTTATGACCTTTCATGAAATAGTCTGGTGGGAGTTACTGCTTCCAAGTACAACTTTTTTTGTCTTCTTGTGGAAAAATGAAAGAGGTAAACTCTAGACCTGACTGGTGTGGCTCAGTGGTTGACTGCCGGCCTGTGAACCAAAGGGGCACCAGTTCAATTCCCAGTCAGGGCACATGCCTGCGTTGCAGGCCAGGTCCCCAGTAGGGGGTGCACAAGAGGCAACCACACATTGATGTTTCTCTCTCTTTCTCCCTCCCTTCCCCTCTCTAAAAAATAAATAAATAAAATCTTCTTTCAAAAAAAGAAAGAGGTAAACTATTAGACTTTTACTTGGGCCTTAAGGCTCCACTGGCCCTATAATAATTGGTCAAGTGGTTGTTTTGTTTCGTTTGTCCAAAACATGATTTCTGGATTCAATGTCTTTGTCTAGTCAATATTTTAGGTCACGACATATGCACTAGCATATTCTCGGGGAAGCAGTGTTTGTTGTGTGTAACACTGAAAAATGCTCTCATGATTCTCTGTGTTAAAAGCCAACCAACACCAAGGTGGTATGTTGTCTTGTAATTTATTCTTAAAGATTATATGCTTGCTTTTCTGTACATTTAAAGGGCAAGTTATATTCTGAAAGCTATTTTTTAATCTCCCAATTCTAATAGTCTTTTTGATAATAGCTTTATTGTGATATAATGCACTTACAATAAAATTCATCCTTCTAAAGTGTATAAATCAGTGTTTTTAAATATATTCACAGTCATGTAAAGATCACTAATTTTAGAACATGATCACCACCTCCCCTAAAAATCTGTACTCATTAATAACCATTTTCCATTTCCCCCCATACCAGTCTCTAGAAAACACTAATCTAATTTCTGTCTATATGAATTTCTTGTCATTTCTTGTCATTCTTGTCATTCCATACAAATGGGAATATACAATATGTGGTCTTTTATGACTGACTCCTTCCACTTAGCATGTTTTCAAAGTTCAACCATATGATAGGATGTTTCAGTACTTCATTACTTTTTGATGTTGAATAATATTTCTTTGTGCAGACAAAGCACATTTTGTTTCTCCACTCATCAGCTGATGACATTTAGGCAGTGTACACTTTTGGCTGTTATGAATAATGCTGCCAGGACTATGTGGTTACCAGTTTTTCTATGGTTATGTTTTCATTTACTTTGGGTTAGGGGTGGAGTTGCTGAATCAGAGGGTAACCGTGTGTTTAACATTTTGGAAAACCACAGAGCTTTTCCAAAGTGGGCACACAGCTTTACAATCCCACCGACAATGAAGGTTCCAGTTCCTCCTCCCCCTTACCAACACCTGTTATTTCCCACTTATTTTCTTCCTTTCGTTGTTGTTATTATTGGTGCTATTGTTATAGCTATCCTAGTGGATATGAAGGGGTTTTGATTTGCATATCCTCAATGACTAATGAAGTTGAGCATCAGCTCGTGTGCTTATTGGCCATTTTTATATCATCTTTGGAGAAATGTTTATTATTCAAATCTTTGCCCATAGTTTAATTGGGTGCTTTGCCTTGTTAAGTTTTGAGTTATAAGTGTATTTTATATATTCTGGATACGAGTCCCTAATCAGCTAAATGATTTAAAAATATCTTGCCACATTCTGTGGGTTTTCTTTTGCCTTTCCTGATAATGTCAAAGTTTTTAATTTTGATGTTCAATCTATTTTTTCATTTGTTATTTGTCATTGCCTAACTCAGGGGCATGAAGATGACCATGCTTTCTTCTAAGTTTTATACTTTTATTTCTGATATAAATGGCTATGATTCATTTTCAGCTGATTTTGACAATGGTTGTTACTCATAGGTCTAAACTTATTGTTTGCTTATGAATACCCAGTTGTTCTAGCATCATACTTTGAAACTATTCTTTACTCATTGAATTGTCTTGGCACAGTCATAAAAAATCAATTCATCATAAATGTAAGCATTAAATTCTGGACTCTCAATCATATTCCAGTATCATATACAGGGAGCCCAGCTCAAATAAAGCCCCTTTATTTATTACAAAATCTCTTATTACAAAATCATAAGCACATAATTCTGTAACATAACAATATCACACTCAAGCACGCAGTATGATATTTTAGATGAAATATTCAAATTAAAACTATAAATTATTACATCCGTATTATTACCCTTACCAACCACACTCAGGCAGGCGTTAAGTTCTGCTGGACCCTGTATATTATTATGACAGTATCACACACCGCCTTGAATATTGTAGGTTTGCTGCAAGTTTTTAAGTAGAGAAGTAAGAGTCCTCCAAACTTGTTCATTTTTCTCAAGCTATTTTAACTATTCTGAGTTTTTTGCATTTCTTTTTAACTTTCAGATCAGGCTAGCAATTGCTATAAAAGGCAGCTGGGTTTTTAACAGGGATTGCATTGAATCTGCAGGTCAGTTTGAAGAGTATTTGCATCCTAACAATATTGTCTTCCAATCAATGAACTTAAAATGCCATTTTTTATTTAGGTCTTCTTTATTTTCTTTCCATGATATTTTATGGTTTTGTGTGTATAAGTTTACACTTATTTTGTTAAATTTATTATTGAGTATTTTATTCTTTTTGATGCTATTATAAATGGAATTGCTTTCTCAACTTCATTTTGGGCTGTTCATTTCTGGTGAGTATATAGAATACAATTCATTTGTGAATATTGTTCTTAAAGATTATGTCATCTATGTCATCTCATGGTTTACTTCTTTCTTTCTAGTCTGCATGTCTTTTATTACTTTCACTTGCCTAATTATCTTGGCTAGAAACTCCAGTACAATGTGGAATAGAAGTAGGAAGAGTAGACATTAGTGAATTGTTCCTTATCTTAGGTAGGGGGAAATATTTCAGTTTTTCATCGTTGACTATAATATTATCTGTGCATTTTTTCATATTTTCCCTTAATGAGGCCAAAGAAATTCCCTTTTATTCTTATTTGTTGGTATTTTCATCATGAAAGAGTGTTGGATTTTGTCAATGTGTTTTCTGCATCTACTAAGATGATAGGTGGTTTTTATCCTTTATTCTACTATTATATAACATTGATTAGGTTTATTTACAGCTTTACGGAGGTATAATTGATAAAATACCACATATATTTAATGTAGACAATTGTATGAGCTGAACATATACATACACCAGTGACACTGTCACCACAATGATAAACTTATCCATCACCTACAAAAGTCTTCTTAGATCCCTTTGTTGTTTGTTTTTGGGGGTGGGTTTTGGGGTGAGTTGTTGTCTGTGGTAAGAACACAACATGAAATGTACCCTCTTCACAAATTTTTAAATATACAACATACTGTTAACTATGTCATACAGCAAATCTCTAGAACTTATCTAGTATAACTATAAGTTTATACTCATTGAACGACTCTCTGTTTCTCCCTCACCCTTTGGAAAGAACTATTGTGCCTCTATAAGCTTGACTAGTTAGAAACTTCATAAAAGTGTACATATGTTCAGTATTTGGCCTTCTGTGACTGACTTATTTGACTTAACATAATATATTCCAGGTCCACCCATATTGTTGCAAATGGTAATAATTCCCTCTATTTTAAGGCTGAATAATATTTCATTGTATGTATGAAATATTTTCTTTATCTATTCATTCATATTTTCTTTATCTATTCATCTGTCAATGGATGTGGGGTTCTTTCCATGTCTTAGTTATTGTGAATGAACATGGGACTTCAGATATCTCTTCAAAATCCTAATTTCAATTATTTTGGATATATATTCCCAGAGGTAGGATTGGTGAGTCATATGGCAGCTATATTATTTTAACATATTTTATTGATTATGCCATTACAGGCATCCCATTTCCCCCCCCTTTATTCCCCTCCACCCTGCACACCCCCTCCCACCATCATTCCCCCTTCAGTCCATGTCCATGGGTGGTACATATAAGTTCTTTGGCTTTTACATTTCTATACTATTCTTAACCTCCCTCTGTCTATTTTCTACCTACCATTTATGCTACTTATTCTCTAAACCTTTTCCCCCTCTCTACCCTTCTCATTCCCCCGCTGATAACCCTCCATGTGATCTCCATTTCTGTGATTCTGTTCCTGTTCTAGTTGTTTGCTTAGTTTGTTTTTGTTTTTGTTTTAGGTGTGGTTGTTAATAACTATAAGTTTGTTGTCATTTGACTCTTCATATTTTTTATCTTCTTTTTCCTAGATAAATCCCTTTAAAATTTCATATAATAAGGGCTTGGTGCTGATGAACTCCTTTAATTTGACCTTATCTGGGAAGCACTTTTTCTGCCCTTCCATTTTAAATGAAAGCTTTGCTGTATAAAATAATCTTCGATGTAGGTCCTTGCCTTTCATGATTTCAAATACTTCTTTCTAGTCCCTTCTTGCCTGCAAGGTCTCTTTTGAGAAATCAGCTGACACTCTTATGGGAACTCCTTTGTAGGTAACTGTCTCCTTTTCTCTTGCTGCTTTTAAGATTCTCTCCTTATCTTTAATCTTGGCTAATGTAATTATGATGTGCCTTGGTGTGTTCCTCTTTGGGTCCAACTTCTTTGGGACTCTCTGAGCTTCCTGGACTTCCTGGAGGTCTATTTCCTTCACCAGCTTACAGAAGTTCTCCTTCATTATTTGTTCAAATAAGTTTTCCATTTCTTGCTCTTCCTCTTCTCCTTCTGGCACCCCTATGATTCAGATGTTGGAACGTTTAAAGATGTCCTGGAGGTTCCTAAGCCTCTCCTCATTTTTTTGAATTCTTGTTTCTTCATTCTTTTCTGGTTGAATGTTTCTTTTTTTCCTTCTGGTCCACACCGTTGATTTGAGTCCTGGTTTCCTTCCCATCACTTTTGGTTTCCTGTACATTTTCCTTTACTTCACTCAGCATAGCCTTCATTTTTTCATCTAATTTGTGACCAAATTCAACCAATTCTGTGAGCATCCTGATTACCAGTGTTTTGAAGTGTGCATCTGATAGGTTGGCTATCTCTTTGTCGCTTAGTTGTATTTTTTCTGGAGCTTTGATCTGTTCCTTCATTTGGGCCTTTTTTTTTTTTTTAGATTTTATTTATTTATTTTTAGAGAGAGGGGAAGGGAGGGAGAAAGAGAGGGAGAGAAACAGCAATGTGTGGTTGCCTCTCACATGGCCCTCACTGGGGACCTGGCCTGCAACCCAGGCATGTTCCCTGACTGGGAATTGAACCGGGACCCTTTGGTTCCCAGCCCGTGCTCAATCCACTGAGCTACACCAGCCAGGGCCATTTGGGCCATTTTTTTTGTCTCAGCACACCTTACAACATAGTGAGGGGTGGAGCCTTAGGTGTTCACCTGGCCAGGGCAACCCACGTAGCTGTGTTGGGACACTGTATGTGGGGAGGGGTCCGAGAGGGAACAGTGCTGCTTGCTCCACTCTCTGACAGTTTTCAGTCAATTCCCCCACTACCCACAAGGAAATTGGGCCCTTCTGGTGCTGATTCCGAAGTGGATGGGTTTGTGTACATTCTAAGACCCCGCGGGTCTCTCCAATGAATTCCCCTGTGAGGCTGGGAGTTTCTCCCACTGCTGTCTCAACCCCACAGGGCTTTTCATTCGAGGTTTGAGGTTTTATTTCCCCATGCTGGAACCCTGGGTTGCTTGATCTGTCTTGCTCCCCAGTTGTTCCTCCCAGGTTATCTGCACACAAATGTGGGACTGCCCACTCTGCCAGCCGCCGCCTCACTGGATCCACCAGCTGCCACTTTGCCCGCCAGCTGCAGCCTTGCCCACCCGGGTCCTCCGGCTGCCACCTTTCCATGAGTCCCTTCCACCTGCCTGCCCATCTCTACCCGTCCTACCGGTCTCGATGAATGTTTCTTCTTTAACTCCTTGGTTGTTGGACTTTCATACAGTTCAATTTTCTGTCAGTTCTGGTTGGTTTTTGTTTTTAAATTGTTGTTGTCCTTCTTTTGGTTGTGCAAGGAGGCACAGTGTGTCTACCTATGCCTCCATCTAGGCCAGAAGTCTCTATATTTTAAATTTTTTATTGAATCTTCATACTGCTTAATTTAAAGGCTGCACCATTTTACATTCCCTCAACAGTGTAGATGTGTTCCAATTTCTCCACAACCTTGCCAACATCTTTTTTTAAATACCCCCCTAAAAAATGTGGTATGGTATCTCACTGTAATTTTGATTTACATTTCCTTAATGATTAGTGATGTTGAGCAGATTTGCATACACCTGTCAGCCATTTGTATGTCTTCTCTGGAGAAATGTCTATTCAAATCCTTTGCACATTTTTCTTAGATAAATTTGGGGCAGGGGGCAGCGCTAGAATTGTAGGAGTTCCTCACATATTTAGGGGTTTTTTTCCTATTGAGTTGTAGGGGTTCCTTCCTATCAGATATATGGTTGCAAATATTTTCTCCCATTCTATAGGTTGACTTTTCACTATGTTGGTTGTTTCCTTTTGAATAATATTCATATGTTAAGCAGCTTTGTAAGCCTGGAATAAATCCTACCTGGTCATGGCATATTATCCTTTTTACATGTTATTGAATTTGGTTTGCTAGTATTTTGTTAAAAATTTTACATCTGTAGTCGTAACAGACATTGCTCTGTAGATCTCTTCACTTATGACGTCTTTGTCTGATTTGGGTATCTGAGTAAAAGATACCCAAATTAGCCTCATAGAATGAGTTAGAAAGTGATTCTCTTCTACATTTTTGAAAGAGATTATGATTTGTATGCATTCTTCTTTAACATTCATAGAATTCACTAGTGAAGCCTCCTGGGTCTTATTGAGATACGTTTTATGGCCTAATATATGGTCTCTCTGAAAATGTTCCTCGTGCACTTGAGAAGAACTTGTAGTCTGCTTTTTGGAGGTGGAGTATTTTGTTTATCTCTTTTAGGTCTAGTTCATTTCTATATAGTGTTGAAGTTGTCCTCAGGGACATTTTCTACTGACTGCTTTTTTCTATGAATGGGCCATAGTTACCTTTTTCTTGTACTGCTTGTCATTTTTTGTTGGAAACTGGACATTTTAAATAATCAAATGTGGCAGCTCTGAAAATGAGATTCCTCTTAACCTCACCAGGATATTCTGTTTTTGTTGTTTATTGTTGCTGCTGCTGTTTCTTCAGTGACTTTTCTGGATTGTGGATTCTGTAAAGTTTGTATCCTCCATCATGTGCAGACCCTGAAGCCTCTGCTTGTTTAGCTGACTTGGTGGGCAGCTAATGACTAAACAGAAATGTCCTTGAGTGCCTTGAGCCAGTGTCTCCATGCCTTTGCTGAGGGCTCTGTGGGTGTGTGGAGCATGATTTCAACTCTGGAAGTTTGAAAGTTTGCCTCAGTCTTTCACTCCTGCTAGGGCAGATCCTCAAGGTCAACCAAAGGGGAGAACTTAGGATGTTCCCAGATCTTTCCTGGTGACTACAAAGCCCAGCACATGCACATTGCCCGCTCCAACCTCAGAAATACATCAAAGCTCTCTCAACGCCCCTCTGTACAACTCACTCCCCACACCGATTTACTATTAAGTTTTTCGGCCAGCCTCTGTTGGTCCTGATTGGTAATATTATCCCAGGCAGCTGCTCATTAAACAAGGGCCGCTGATTATTTTATTTTTTTTATTTTATTTATTTATTTTAGAGAGAGGGGAAGGGAGGGAGACAGAGAGGGAGAGAAACAGCAATGTATGGTTGCCTCTCACATGGCCCTCACTGGGGACCCGGCCCACAAGCCAGGCATGTGCCCTGACAGGGAATCCAACCGGGACCCTCTGGTTCCCAGCCCGCGCTCAATCCACTGAGCTACACCAGCCAGGGCTTGATTATTTTATTTTTGACAAACATCCGAGGCAAAGGGCTTTTGCCTCTAAGTGAGCTCTAAGTTAAGTCAAACAGAAACAACTCCTACAAAGTGGCCTTCTCCAGCATGTGACAAAAGCTGCCAGACACGTTAAATACTGACAATTCCCTGGGGATGGGGACAGAGTAAGTTAAAATGCCACAGCACTTGCTGCTCTCACAGACACTGTCATTGTCCTTGAATAAATGACCCTCCAATTGTTGCAAGTCTTTGGTTAATTTTCAGAATTCTAAAAGAGTTGATTTTCACAATTGTCACTGGTGATTTGTTGCTTTTATGGATGAGAAGATTTTGGGAGGTATTATTACACAATTCCCAAAGTACATCTCTCTGATAGCCTTTTCAAAAAAAAAAAAAAAAAAGCAGTGTTTAAAATGACTTGTATCTCAATGTATAAAAATAACTCTCAGAACTCAATAATAAAAAATCCAATTTTTAAAAATGTGAAAGAATCTGAAGAGATACTTCATCAAGAAATATATAGAGAAAATGAAAACGTATGTGAAAAGGTGCTCAACAATTTTAGCCACTATGGAAATGAAGATTTAAACCACAAGGAAATACCATTACACACCTACTACAGTATCTAAAGTGTTAAAAGAAAGGAAAGATTAAAAACTGATGATGCTAAGTTCAGGTGAGGACACAGAGCAACTAGAACTCTCCCACACTGTTGGTAGTTAAGGGGCAGTCTACGTGGAAAAGTTTACCATTTCCTTATAAAGTTAAAAATATGCTTACTATAAAATCCAGCCATCTTCCTCCTAAATTTTTACCCAAAAGAAATAACAATAAATGTCCACATAAAAAATTGTATGCAAATGTTTTTAGCAGCTTTATTCATAATCACCAAAAACTGGAAACAACTCAATGTCCATCAACTGGTGAGTGAAAGAAGGAGCAAACTACTGATACATGTGATGATGCTACACAAGAGAAGCCAGACTCAAAGGCTACACACCGCATGACTCCATTTATATGACCGTTCAGGAAAGGCAACTCTATGTAACAGGAAAATAGATTAGTAGTTGCCAGGGGCTGGGGTTAGAGGAGAGGAGTGACTACAAAGAGGCACCAAGGGACATTTGGGACGAGGGAAAGGTGAAATAAAGAGGTGACCTATGTGTACTGATCAATTCATGAAGCCATATACCTAAAAAGGGTAAGTTTTACTGCATATAAATTATGCCTCAACAAATGGACGAAAAAAATCCTCTCTGCGCTAATCAGCATTTTTCTTGGTTAAATTAGTTTAGTCTACCCCTACTCTCAGACAAGTTGTAATAATTATTTGCTTAGCAGAATACCCAGAGTTAAAATTCTCATGAGGCATCTAACAATGTCATTATGTCATAAGCTGTATTTATACAAAATGTAAGAGAATTTGCTAGAAGAGAAAAAATTAACATGTCTATCTAAAAGGTGTAACTACAAGGAAATTCAACTTAGCAGTCTTAAAATAACAGAATGCCAATAAATGAATGCCACTGAATGCCACTGATTGGCTAAATGGTACTGTAGTATAAAACCATATCACACAGTATTATGCAGTGATTAAAATAATTATATAATTCTAGATCAATATTTATTAATGTGAAAAGATATCTATAATATTTTGTTAAGGAAAAGGCAAATTATTAAATGGTATCCTAGTATGATTTTGTTTTGGAAACCCCTTGGAAAATATCCCCCAAAATGTAAATTCTGGATACTTTTTGGTGGGGTGATTGCACGTAGTTTAGATTTTCCCCTTGGTTTATTTATGATGGACATGTATGGATAGCCCTACTACTTGTCCCTACGACCTGATAGCCTGAGTCTGGAGTTGTCTGAGTAACTGACCCCATCTTTGTTCTGTAGCTCTTAATTCAGGAAAGCCAGAAGCCCAGGTTATAAGGGTCCAGGTAACCTAAGGTCAAAAACGAGCGCTGTGTTCAAGCTGGTGCACTTTATTGAAACACACACAGGACATCTTTTGTATACTTTTGGACACCATTGTGAATGAGCTACAGCTAGCTCAGATGAGCGCTCCCAGTTCACAGCCAAACTGTGTACACAGCACAACTTCAGCTTCGGGTATAAAAGGCTGCTCAGGGAAGGAAAGCACTGAGCTTCCAGAAATTTTGACATAACCAACAGTCGGTCAAACTTCTCATTCACAGCAGTGAACCTGCTTGGGAGGTCCTCCATAGGTGACCTGGAAATTTATACTGTACCTCCATTTGTCACTGGATAATGTTACCTCCATAACCTTTCTGTAACCTCTAGAAAAATCAATACTGTTTAATCTACCCAAATGCGATCTGTGTCTGGTCAATCTGAACCTACTCTGGTCAAATCAACATTTGTTAATTCAGCTAATTTCCACTTGTGAAAAAGAAAAGCAAACCTATTTAGTGACCTCATAATATCACTCATAACAAATAAGATGAAAACTATAACCTTTTGGTAATAAAAGTCCTTACTAAATTAAAATTGACACTTTTCTTTGAACTATGGATTCTGAGTGCTTTCAAAGATATGTCTCAGGCTTATTACTATCTGGTATAATTCATTATGTTTTTATTGGAGAATTTATTAAGTTATACAAAATTTGTTTAACAACAAAAAACTTGTACTGCATACAATAATTTCTGGAGAAAATATTTTTTAAAGTAATATTTTTTCTAATCCATTCTAAAAGCAAAGGATGACTTAAAAGTGCATGTGGAAGACTATTTATGAAATAAGCAACCGAAAAGCTATTGAAAGGACTACAATAAATTAGTTGAGAAATGAGAGAAATCCTAGTTTTAGAAACTACTTACATCCATACCCTGAGCCGTCACGGCAGAATAGAAGTTATCCTCTCTGAGCATCTGCTTCCTCAAGTAAGTGTTAGGAGAAAAACTGAAAACACACAAACATCTACATGAAAACAGATGCATGAACACAAACACACAGAACCAAATTACAGATGCCTCCCCAATTACATTTCCTAGTGGAACTGAAGAGTAATCAACTCTAATGAAATAATTAGAAACACAGGACGTGAGACATGCCAAATTTGTCTCGATCTCAGACCCAGCTTCTTTCCAAGTGCAGGCATGATTACTTTCTCATTTACATATCGTGAGTCACATCACGGCTGAACACGAACTCTGAAGAAGTGGGAGATTTCTCCGCTGAAGTTTGCGTGCATGGGGTGGTTAACAAAGGCAACACAGACCCCTGTCCCTTCACTTAGAGTAGCACTCGGAAAGGGTCTTTGTCTCAGTCAACAGAGTCATTTTGAGCTTCTACTTGCCTAGCATTCATCATCCAAAACACTTGAGCCATTTTAAAAGTTCCACTATGATATATCTGGACCTGCTTTGTAGACTGAAAATTATAGTCTTCCTAATGACAGCGACAAAGAAAGGGCTGTTGCTGGCAAGGGGGCCTCTTGGGAAGACCAGAAACACACAGCGGAACAGTGTAAGCAGTTAGAGGAGTGAACTATAAGTGATTCAGGGCCTGGAAGCTCAGAGGAGCAATAATGACCCAGCCTCATTGTACTCAAGGCTCCATAACGTACGTGTAACTTTCCCTAATAGAACTGAGAGTTGTAATCAAAGTATCTTAATATCTTTAAATAGGTGCTGGAAGATGGAAAAGCATGCTACAGAAGAAATCAAGAGCAGCAGCCTCCAAACGTTTTAGCCACACACAATGAGTATTTATCCCCTTGGGAAAAAATGTGGAGTACTCACTCCCAATCCATGTACATTTATTTATTTATTTATTTATTTATAATATATACATGTACTACTGCCCTTATCTATTATTGTTTGGCATAATAGGTACTTTGAATGAGATTGGTCATTAACAATTGTAGATTAATAGTTTATTTTTCAAACTCTTCTTGATGGTTTCAAACTGTGTGTGCTTGTTTTGCGATGTGAGTGAAGATTATGACTAGGAGTGTCAGCTTTGTGACTTCCTTGCAGTCCCCAGCAGAACTAGTTTATCTTTAAGCCCAAATTCTTTGGTTAGAATCTTTTTAAGCCACATGTCTATTTTGTAAGGGTTCTTATTTCCATCTGGACTACAATCCATAGGTCTACCTAAGGAGATGCACGTAAGCTGTGAAACATTGCCACGTGCTGAGAGTGAGCACCCCCTGGACTGTGGAGGCCCACATCTCTCAGCTCATCATTTGCGATGCAAGACATGGGACATATCCACTAAGGAAAGGAGCCAGTGCAAAATCTGCATATTAATATTAGTAAAGCTTTCCAATATTCATTCCACATGAACCCTAACAGATTGTCTTGTTTAACCACTCCCCTCCCACAATGCAACTTGTAACATGAGAATCAAAATAACTAATATGCTAAAATTAATATTAACTAATTTATAGGGAATTCCACGTAAGTATGATGAAGAAAGGGCAAGTCACTAGCTTACCTCAGACCAAAGAACAAACCAAAAAGACTCAAATACCAAAGAACCAACCTCTATATGAGGTTGTCCAATCTAATCTTTATACTTTCCAGAACTATTCTATAGAAAACATGGCAATGACCCTCCATGACATCGTCCTCAATTACATCTCAATATTTCTTATGTACCTTCATTATTTTCTATTCTTCCAATTGGCATCATATTCTTCCTAAACAATGAATGTTTTAAAAATCCATATCTCAACTAACTGAATCCCGACTTAGTACACTTTGGGACCCTCTTCAAGATCGCTCTCATAGACTCTCCCCGCCCCAGCTCCCCATCAACCTACCCTCTAAGTCCTTCATCATCTGCTATCATATATATAAGGACCTGTCCAAAAGAATTACTTGTTACCATCAAATTCTTCTGAGATTTCCCATTTTCCTCAGTTTTTCATACTCTTCAGACAGGTCATCGTGCTGCTTAAACAAATTGAAAAAGACACAGAGAGCCACTCAGCCTTATTTTTACATCCCTTTCTGGTACCCTAAGGGCATCACCACAAGCCATCAGCCTCAGAAAGGATCATTTGTCCTGCATCACCGTCTGCACACATCACGTAGTTTCACTGCTGCCAGTGCCTGCTATTGCTAACTTGAAACACTCGAACTTGCACCACAGCCACTGCCATTTCTTATTTTCTTTCCAGCTTTATGGAGGTATAACTGACAAATAAAAATTACATGTATTTAAGTATACAATGTGATGATTTAATATATGTATACATTGTAAAATGATAACCACAATCAAGTCAGTAAACTTATCCATCACCCCACATAGTGAGCTTTTTCTATGTGTGAAGAGAACACTTAAGATCTACTTTCTTAGCCAATTTCAAGTATAGAATACACTGTTGTTAACTGTAGTCCCCATTCTGTAATTAGATCATCAGAATTTATTCTTCTCATAATTAAAATTTTGTACACTTTGACAAACATGTCTCTATTTCCCCCATCCTCCCCACCCCTGGTAACCACCATTCTACTCTCTGTTTCTACAAGTTCACCTCTTTTTCACTGCTTTTAGAAAGAGAGGAAGAGAGAAACATTCATCAGTTACCTCCCATACGCAGCCAGATCAGGGATCAAACTTGTAACCCAAGTATGCGCTCTGACCAGGAATCTAACCCACAACCTTTCAGTTATGGGACAGCTCTCCAACCGAGGGAGCCACCCTGGCCAGGGCTCAACTTTTTTAGATTCCATATATAAATGAGATCCTACAGTAGTTTTCTTTCTGTGTCTGGCTTTTTTCTATCAACACAACATCCTCTAAGTTCATTCACATGGTTGCAAATGACAAGATTTTCTTATTTTTTACAACTGTGTGATGTATCTGCAATAAACATGAAAGTGCAGATATCCCTATGTTCATTG
>PVJI01005782.1:0-43887 GCA_004026765.1 Micronycteris hirsuta | reverse complement strand
AAAATGGCAAAGTTTAAAGACGAAGAGAAAATCTTAAAAGCAGCAAAAGGAATACATTTAGTTACTTACAAAGGAGCACCATAGACAGTCAACAGATTTCTCAACAGGAACTTGGCAGGCCAGAAAAGATTGCCATAAAATATTTAAAGTGATGAAAATCAAGGACCTACAAAGGAGACTACTCTATCCATCAAGACTATCATTTAAAATTGAAGGAGAGATAAAGAGGTTCTCAGACAAAAAAAAAAAAAAAACAGCTAAAGGAGTTCATTACCTTCAAACCAATATTACAAGAAATGTGAAAGGAACTTTTTAAAGAAGAAAAGGGAAAAAGGGACATAAATATGAAAAATAAAATTGCAATATATACACATCTATCAATGATCATTTCTTTGTTAAGAGTTTATTTTTAGAGAGGGGAAGGGAGGGAGAAAGAGAGAGAAACATCACTGTGTGGTTGTCTCTTGCACGCCTCCTACTGGGGACCTGGACCACAACCCAGGCATGTGCCCTGACTGGGAATCAAGTCAGTGCTCAATCCACTGAGCCACAAGAGCCAGGGCTCAATGATCATTTTAAATGTAAATAGATTAAATGTTCTAATCAAAAGGTTTAGCATAGCTTAATGGATTAAAAAAACAAGACTTGTATATGCTGCCTACAAGAGACGGCCTTCAGATTGAAAGACACACACAGACTGAAAGTAAAAAGAAGAAAAAAGATATTTCATGCAAATTCAAACAAATAAAAAGCTGTGCTAGCAATACTGATGAGATAAAAAACTTTAAAACAAAGGCTATAATAAGAGATAAAAAAGGACATTACATAATGAAAAAGGAATGAATCCAACAAGAGGATATAACCCCTGTAAAAATTTATGAACTGAACGTGGGAACACCTCAATATATAAAGCAAATCTTCATGGACAGAAAGGAAGAAATTGAGAGCAACAGAGTCATAGTAGGGGACTTTAACAGCCATTGACATCAATGGATACATCTTCCAGACAGAAAATCAACTGGCAAACAGCAGCCTTAAATGAAACAATAGAGTCGAAAAATTTAATTGATATTTTTACAGCATTTAACCCTCAAACTTCAGAATACACATTTTTTTTGCATTTTTTTATTGTTGTTCAACTACAGTTGTCTTCATTATCCCCAATGATAACCCCCCACCCCAACCATGCCCACCTCCCACCCTCATACCTACCCTCTTTGGCTTTGAATATGTGTTCTTTAAATATGTTCCCTGATGGCCCTCGCCATATTTCCCCCCATTATCCCTCTCCCCTCTCACCTCTGGTTACTGTCAGTTTGTTCTTTATTTCAAAGTCTCTGGTTATATTTTGCTTGCTTTTTGTTTTCTTGATTAGGTTCCAATTATAGGTGGGATCATATGGTATTTGTCTTTCACCACCTGGCCTATTTCACATAGCATAATGCTCTACAATTCCCTCCATGCTGTCATGAAAGGTAGGAGCTCCTTCTTTCTTTCTGCTGCGTAGAATTCCATTGTGTAAGTGTACCACAGATTTTTGATCCACTCATTTACTGATGGGCACTTAGGTTGCTTCCAGCTACTTGGCCATTAAATCGTGCTGCTATGAACATTGGGGTGCATAGGTTCTTTTGAATTGTATCTCAGGATTCTTAGGGTTTAATCCCAACAGTGGAATTATCAGGTCAAAAGGCATTTCCATTTTTAGTTTTCTGAGGAAATTCTGTACTGTTTTCCACAGTGGCTGCACCAGTCTGCATTCGCACCAACAGTGTATCACGGTCCCCTTTTCTCTCAACCTTGCCAGCACTTGTTTGTTGATTTGTTTTCAATGGCCATTCTCACCCGTGTGGAGTAGTATCTCATTGTGGTTTTAATTTGCATCTCTCTGATGGTTAGTGATGCTGAGCATCTTTTCATGTCTCTGGGCCCTCTGTATGTACTCCTGGGTAGAGTATCTGTTCATTTGACCATTTTTTAATTGGGTTGTTTGTCTTCCTGGAATGGAGCCATGTGAGTTCTTTATATATTTTGGAGATGAAACCCTCATCAGAGGTATCATTGGCAAATATATTTTCCCTTACAGTTGGGTCCCTTTTCATTTTGCTGCTATTTTCTTTACCCGTACAGAAGCTTTTTATTTTGATGAGATCCCATTTTTTATTCTTTCCTTTATGTTCCCTGGTTCTAGGGGATGTATTGGAGAAAATATTGCTATGGAATATCTGAGATTTTCCTGCCTGTATTCTCTTCTAGGACTTTTATGGTGTCATGACGTATTTAAGTGTTTTATCCATCTTGAGTTTATTTTTGTGCATGGTGTAAGTTGGTGATCGAGTTTTTTGTTTTTTGTTTTTGTTTTTGTTTTTTTGCATGTAGCTGTCCAAATCTCCCAACACCATTTATTGAAGAGGTTATTCTTACTCCATTTTATGCTTCTGCCACCTTTTGTCAAAATTAATTGACAATAGAGACTTGGGTTTATTTCTGGGCTCTTTATTCTGTTCCATTGGTCTATGTGTCTGTTCTTATGCCAGTACCAGGCTGTTTTGATTACAGCGGGCTTGTAATACAATTTGATCAGGTCAGGAATTGTGATCCCTCCTACTTTGTTCTTATTTCTCTGAATAGCTGCAGTTATTAAGGGTCATTTATGGTTCCACACAAATTTTTGAAATGTTTGTTCCATATCTGTGAAGTATGTTATGGGTATTTTAATAGGGATTGCATTGAACCTATAAATTGCTTTGGGTAGTATGGACATTTTGATGATGTTAATTCTTCCAACCCATGAACATGGTATATGCTTCCATTTATTTCTGCCTTCTCTAATTTATTTCTTCAGCGTTGTGTAGTTTTCAG
The DNA here is from genome assembly GCA_004026765.1 of Micronycteris hirsuta. Classification (NCBI taxonomy): domain Eukaryota; kingdom Metazoa; phylum Chordata; class Mammalia; order Chiroptera; family Phyllostomidae; genus Micronycteris; species Micronycteris hirsuta. The sequence goes on along the minus strand of PVJI01005782.1, from coordinate 41,025 downwards.
AGTACAGGTCTTTTGCCTCCTTGGTTAGGTTTATTCCTAGGTATTTTATTTTTCTTGTTGCTGTATCAAACAGGATTTTTTTCCTGATTTCTGTTTCTAATATTTCATTGTGTGTGAACAAAAATGCCATCGATTTCTGAATATTGACTTTGTATTCCTCTGCTTTGCCAAATTCACTTGTTAGGTCATGGAGATTTTTGGTGGAGTCTATAGGATTTTCTAAGTACGCTATCATGTCATCATCTGCAAACAATGACAGTTTTACTTCCTCCTTTCCAATTTGGATCCCTTTTATTTCTTTTTCTTGTCTGATCACTGTGGCTAGGACTACCAACCTATGTTGAAAAGAAGTGATGAAAGCAGACATCCTGATCTTCATGGGAAAGTTTTAGGTTTTTCCCATTGAATACAATGTTGACTATAGGTTTCTCGTATATGGCCTTTATTATGTTGAGGTATGCTCCCTCTACTCCCATTTTACTCAATGATTTTATCAAAAATGGGTGCTGGACCTTATCAAATGTTTTTCCCACATCTATTGATATAACATGTGATTTTTCTCTTTCCTTTTCTTTATGTGCTGTATTACGTTTATTGATTTGTGAATATTGTACCAACTTTGCATCATTGGGATGAATCCCACTTGATCATGGTATAGGATCTTTTTAACGTATTGCTGGATGTGCCTTGCCAATATTTTCTTAAGGATTTTAGAGTCTATATTCATCAGTGATATTGGCCTGTGGTTTTCTTTCTTTCTTGTGTTTTTATCTGGTTTTGGGATTAGGATAATTCTGGCTTCATAAAAAGAGTTTGGGAGTCTTCCCTCTTCTTGGATTTTTTGGAATAGTCTGTGAAGGATAGTCTGTTAGCTCTTAAGTGTTTTGTACAATTCTCCTGTGAAACCATCTGGTCCAGGGCTTTTGTGTGTCTGGAGATTTTTTTATTACTGCTTCAATTTCACCAGCTGTTATTTATCTATTCAGGCTCTCTGCTTCTTCTTGATTCAGTTTTGGAAGATTATATTTTTCTAGAAATTTGTCCATTTCACCCAGGTTTTCAAATTTCTTGGCATATAGTTGTCCATAGTAATTTCTTACAATCTTTTGTATCTCTGTGGTGTCAGTTGTAATCTCTCCTCTTTCATTTCTGATTGTGTTTATTTGGGTCCTCTCTCTTTTTTTCTTGATGAGACTGCTTAAAGGCTTGTCAATTTTGTTTATCTTTTCAAAGAACAAGCTCCTGAATTTATTGATCCATTGGATTATTCTTTTAGACTCTATGTCATTTAATTCTGCCCTGATCTTGGTTACTTCCTTCTTGCTACTCACTCTGGTCTGTCCCTGTTGTTGTTCCTCAAGTTCTTGTAGGTGTAGGTTAGGTTGTTTATTTGAAATGTTTCTATCTTTTTTAGGTAGGCCTGTATTGCTATGAACTTCCCTCTCAGGACTGCTTTTGCTGTGTCCCATAAGTTTTGAACTGTTGGGTGTTCATTTTCATGTTTCCAGAAACTTTTTTATTTCTTTCTTGGTGGCACTATCTCATTCATTGTTTTACAGCATGCTATTCACTCTCTATGAGTTTGAGATTTTTTGAGTTTTTCCTTGAGGTTGGTTTCTAGTTTCAAGCCCTTATGATCTAAGAAATTGTGTGATATGATTTCATTTTTTTTAATTTGTTGAGGCTTGTCTTGCATCCTAGCATGTGGTGTACCTTTGAAAATATTCTTTGTGCATTTGAAAAGAATATGTATTTTGCTTCTTTTGGATGAAAGGAGATATATATATTATACATGATTATATGTGTGTGTGTGTGTGTGTGTGTGTGTGTATAATCAGTTAAATCCATTTGATCTAATGTGCTGTTGATTTCCACAATAGCTTTGTTGATATGTTGTTTGAAAGATATATGCATGGTTGACAGTGGGGTGTAAAAATCCCCTACTATAATTGTGGGTTGTCTGTATCTTTCTTGAATTCCTCTAAGATTTTCCTTATATATTTGGGTGCTTGTGCATATATGTTTACAATATTTATGTCTTCTTGATGGATTCTGCCCTTGAGTATTATGAAGGATCCTTTTGTGTCTCTTTATGGCCTTTGTTTTGAAGTCTATTTTGTCTGATATAAGTATTGCTACCCTGGCTTTTTTTTTTTTTTCATGTCCATTTGCTTGGAATATTTTTTTCCAACCCTTCACTTTCAGTCTTTGAAAGTCTTTTTTTTTTCTAGGGTGGGTGTCTTGTAGGCAGCATATGTGTGGGTCATGTTTTCTTATCCATTCAGCTGCCCTTTGTCTTTTGATTGGAGCATTTAATCCATTTACGTTTAAGGTTATTATAGATAGGTACTTATTCATTGCCATTTTACCTCCTTTTTACCTGTGTACCTCTCTCTCTCTCTCATTCTTTTTCTTCCTCTTCTTAAAGCAGTCCCTTTAGCATATCTTACAGAGCTGGTTTGGTGGAGGTATATTCTTTTAGCTTTCTTTTGTCTGGGAAACTCCTTATTTGGCCTTCCATCTTAATCGAGAGCCTCACTGGGTAGAGTAGTCTTGGTTGCAGACCTTTGCTTTCCATTACTTGTAATATTTCTTGCCATTCCCTTCTGGCTTGTAGTGTTTCTGTTGAGAAATCAGCTTCTAGTCTTATCAGGGCTCCCTTATATATTACTACATGTTCCTCCCTTGCTGCCTTTAAGATTCCCTCTTTGTCTTTGAATTTTGCCCTTTAGTTATGATGTGTCTTGGACTAGGCGTCTTTGGGTTCCTCTTGATTGGACCCTCTGTGCTTCCTGGATTTGTGTGACTTTTTCTCATCAAATTAGGGAAGTTTTCCAGCATTATTTTTTCAAACAGGTTTTCTAGCCCTTGCTCTTCTTCTCCTCCTTCTGGTATCCCTATTATACAAATATTATTATATTTTATGTTGTCCTGCATTTCCCTCAACCCCTCTTCATTCTTTTTGAGCCTCTTTTCCTTTTCTTGCTCTTTCTGGGAGTTTTTTCCTACCTTGTCCTCCAGCTCACTGATCTAATCCTCTGCTTCATCGAGCCTGCTTTTGATTCCTTCTACTATGTTCTTCAATTCAGAAATTGTATTCTTCATTTCCTCTTGGCCATTGTTGATAGTTTCTGTTTCCTTTTTCATGTTGATATAATTTGCAGTGAGTTCATCGTAGTTTCCCTGTAGTTTTTGGTAATTCTCTGTGAGCTCATTGAGCTTCCTTATAACCATTGTTTTGAACTCAATATCTGATAGTTGACTTGACTCTATTTCATTTAGCATTCTTTCTAAAGATCCCTCCTTTCTTTTCGATTGGGGGTTGTTTCTTTATCTTCTCATTGTTTGTGAGACTCCTCTTGTTAGCCTCTGCTTCTTAAATTGATCTGTTTAGACTCCCTAACTTTGTGGTGTGAACTTCTATGGTATGAGACCTGTAAGATTCACTGTTGCGGACTCCTTGATCTCCTGAACCTGATGCACTTGAGATGCCCTTTATGCCATTTATGTTGGCTCTCTGGATGTAATTGGGTCTTGCTTTGTTGGGTTGTTCTTCAGTGGGTCCCTCCCTCCAGCTGGTTGACTGAGGGTCACTCTGCCCACCACATCTTGTATGCTGTTGTGCAGGTACAGTAAGGTTGTGCCAAAGCTGATTCTTCAGTCTGTCCGAGGTTATAAGGCTTCTCTCTTGCTATTGTTCAGTTTTTGCTCCATGTGATTTCTCCACAATTTAGTCATAATTCCAGATTGGTCCTGGGAGGAGGTTAGTGTGACTTCCATTCAGTCTTCTGCCATCTTGTGCTAGTCCTGCTTTTTTGAGAATATACATTCTTTTCAAACGTACATGGAACATTTTCCAGGATAGACCATATGTTAGGCCACAAAATAAATCTCAATAAATATAAGAAGATTTAAATAATGTCAAGCATCTTCTCTGGCCACAATGGTATGAAACTAGAAATCAATGACAAGGGAAAAAAAAAACATGAAGGCTGAATAACATTTATAAACAATGAATGGGTTAAAAATGAGATCAAGGAAGAAATCAAAAGATACCTTAAGACAAATAAAGATAAAACACAACAACTCAAAATCTATGAGACACAGCAAAAGAGTCCTAAGAAAGAATTTCATAGTAATGCAGGTCTATCGCAAGAAGTAAGAAAAATATCAATAATAATCTAACATTATACCTAAAGGAACAAGAAAAGGAACATCAAACAAAACCCGAAGTGAGTAGAAGGAAGGAAATAATAAGATGAGAGCAGAAATAAAAGAGAGGCATATATGTTTACAATATTTATGTCTTCTTGATGGATTCTGCCCTTGAGTTAAAAATTGCAAAAGATTAATAAAACCAAGAACTGGTTATTTGAAAAGATAATAAAATTGACAAAACTTTAACCAGACTCATCATGAAAAAAAAAAGAGTGGACCCAAATAAATAAAATCATAAATGAAAGAGAAGAAATAACAACTGACACCAAAGAAATAAAAAGTTTATCAGAAAATAGTACAAGCAATTATACTACAACAAATTGGACAATCTGAATTAAATGAATACATTCTCAGAAACATATAATCTTTCAAGAACGAATAAACAAAAAAGAAAACTAAACAGACTCATGGTTACAAACAAAATTGAAGCATTAATCAAAAAACTCCCAAGAAACAAAAGTCCTGGACCAGATGGCTTCACAAGTGAATTTTACCAAACATTCATAGAAAAATTAACACCTATCTTTCTTAAACTATATCAAAAATTTCAAGAGGGGGGAAGACTCCCAAGCTCATTTTATGAGGCCAGCATTATCCTGATTCCAAAACCATATAAAGACACTACAAAGAAAAAAAATTAGGCCAATATCACTGAAGAACATAGATGCAAAAATTTTCAACAAAATATTAGCAAACTGAATTCCACAACACATTAAAAAGATCATATACCAAAATCAAGTGAGATCTACTCATTTAATGCAAACTTGGTTCAACATCTTCAACTCTATTAATACGATGCACTACATAAACAAAATAAAAAAAGATCATATGGTCATTTTAGTAGATGCAGGAAACACTTTGACAAAATCCAGTATCCATTTATGAAAAAAACTCTCAGTATAATCTGCTCTGGCTAGATGGGTCAGTTGGCTGGAGTGTTGTCCCATACATCAAAAGGCTGCGGGTTTAATCTGCAGTCAGGGCACATACTTAGGTTGCAGGTTTAATCAACAGTTGGGTCATATATGGAAAACAACCAACCCATGTTTCTCTCTCACACTGATGTCTGTCTGTCTCTCTCTCCCTCTCTCTCTCTCTTCAATAAACATATCCTTAGGTGAGGATTAAAAAATAGAAATACCTAAGACCCAGCAATTCCACTTTTGGGTATATATCTGAAGAAATCTAAAACACTAATTTGAAAAGATATACGTACCTTATGTTTTTTTGCAGCATTATTTACAAGATATGGAAGCAATCTAAATGCCTATCAATAGGCAAATGGATTAAAAATCTGTGATACATATATGAAATGTAATATTACTTGGCCATAAAAAAGAATGAAATCTTACCATTTGAAACAACATGGATGGACCTAGAGGGTTTTATACTAAGTGAAATATGCCAGGCATAGAAAGACAAATACCATATGATTTCATATATATGTGAAATCTAAAGAACAAAATAAGCAAAACAAAATAGAAACAGACTCAAAGATACAAAGAACAAAGTGAGAATTGCCAGATTGGGGATAGGAGGATTTGGGGGCTCAGTGAAAAGGGTGAGGAGATTAAGAAATACAAATTAGTAGTTACAAAATAGTCATAGGGATATAAAGTGCAGGATAGGGAATACCGTCAATATTGTAATAAATATGTGTGGTGCCACGTGGGTACTTAAATTATTGGGAGATCACTTCACAAATTATATAATTGTCTAACCACTATGCTGTGCTCCTGACACCAGTTTAAACTAATAAATTAATATTGAATGTTAACTGTAATTGAAAAATAAATGAATAAAGCTGCATGCACATGGTAGGCACATTGCACCTAGTCATATCATATTCAAACTGCAGAAAATCAAAGACAGAGAGAAAATCTTGAAGAAGCCAAGAAGGGAAAGAAGAATTACCTGTAGAGGAATAAGGATGAGAATTATGTTGGGTTTCTGTTCAGGAGCCATGAAGGCAAAAAGACAGTGGAGTGATATATTTATAGTGCTGAAAGAAAAAACCTCCAAGCTGGAAAACTGTATTCTTCAAAATTATCCTTCAAAAAAGATGGGGAAACAAATACTTTCTCAGACAAGCAAAATTTTAAAAAATTACACATCAGTAGATCTGTCTTGTAAGAATTTTAAAAGATTTTTTTCAGAGGGATCTACATGAAACAGGAAGAGAATTAGAGAAGAAATAAATAAAGGTCAAATAAAATATTTTATTTTGTTTATTTTTAATTAATCCAATAGGTAACATTTTGTTCAAAATATTAATAGCAATAATATATTGTGAGATTATAGTTTATGGATAAGTGATAAAATAATAGCAGTGTTATAGGAGGTAGAAAGGAGGAATTGGAAGTACTCTGTTATAAAGTATTTGTACAACCAGTCAAGTGGTATAATGTTTGAAAGTAGACCTGAATAAGTGGTAAATGTGTACTGCAAACTCAAGGGTAACTCCTCAAAATTTTTAAGAAGTATAATTGACATGCCATCAGAGGAGACTAAATGGAATCATAAAATGCTCAATTAAAACCAAAGCAGGCAGAAGAGAGGGGAAGGAATAAAATAAAACAACACTGAACAGAAAACAGTAACAAATAAAATAGATATCATCCAAATATATCAAAGATCACTTTAAATGTCAAAGGTCTGAATGCACACGTTAAAGGACAAAGATTGTTGTAAGAAATCAAAAACAAAACCCAAGTGTATATTGTGCCCAATAAATCTATTTTAAGGGCCTACCGTATTTTGCAGCATCTAATGTGTACTCTGTTGCCCAAATTTTTGGGAGAAAAATAACAGTGCACACTATACATGGGTAGTACTAATTCTATCTATATAAGTGTTTTAAATTCTATTATTTATGCTTATGTGTTAAAAGGGTAACTCTAGAAAGCAATAACAATATCTGTATACAAAATAATAACCCTGGAATATGATAATAGGTTTTGTTGTACCAAATTTCTTGTACTTTGTATCTGTTCCTGTGTTTTGTAATTATTTGTCACATAAAATTTCTTGTACCATAATATGTAATATCATGTAATATTACCATAATAAATACCAAAATTCCTTTATCATACAAAAAACAAGTATCTAAATATAAATTATTTAACTGATTAATTAATTAATTTAAAAATTAAAACAAAAGGTTTTTTTTCCCCTGAAAGTTTGGCCCAGAAATGTGGGTGTGCATTAAACATAGCAAAATACAGTGATTATTTGAGAACTAAAAGGATGGGGAACGATACCATGCTGACACTAATTAAAAGAAAGTGATTGAGGGGGGAAATTGGGATGGCTGGGGGTGGGAGGGACTGGTGGAGAGAAAATGGAGACAACTGTACTTGAACAACAGTAAAAAAATGTGAAAAAAAAAAGACGTTCTTTTAAAAATCAGCTTTACACATGGAGATTTTATGCAATCATTTCAGGGAATCCTTTTGCTCAGTGCCTCTCTTCAGTCAAGGAAGAAGGTGAATTCCCAGTAGGAAAGCATAGGAAGCCTGACACAAAAGTGTACATGCTGTAGGATTTCCTTTACGTCAAGTACAAGAACAGGCGAAACTAAAGTCAGCACAGTGATGACCCTTGGTGGGAAGAACTGGAGGCCAGAGGCACACAGGAGGCTTCTGGGTGCTGGAAATGGTCTATATCTTGATCAAAATGCCCCCAAAATGTCACTAAGCTATATGCCTGAGATTTGTAAGCTTTATTGCATGCTGTGTCACTTCTCAATTTTAAAAAATAAATGTTATACTGGAAGAAAAAGAAAATGAGAATAGCTCTATTGATTTTAGACAAGTCTTCCGAAGAAGTCGACAGTGGTTTCCAGAGGTTCCAGAGGAGGGGCGGGGGGGATGACAGGGGGTGCATGGGGGTTTGGGGGGCATGACACTATTCTGTACTATCCTGAAATGGGGATACATGACATCATGCATCTGTCAAAGCTCACAGAACTACACAACCCAGAGTGAAACCTAATGCAAACTACAGACTTTAGTTGATAATAATGTAACACTATTGGTTTATCAATTGTAACAAATGGCCCATACAACCAAGCTGGTAATAGTGAGGGACGTTTTATGGAGGAGGCAAAGGCATGCATGTGAAGTCTTCACACTCCAGACTGCGGTCAGCCCTCTCTACCTACCACAGTGCCGATGAGATCACCTTCTATTTCAGAGCAAAGTTGGGAAAACTGTTTTCTAGAACCTGCTGGTCTCTCCTCCCCCAACCCCTCTGATCTGCTCTGTTTGCTAGGTACCTGTTCACCTTAGAAATAGAACACTCGGCATGCAGGGTTCTGAGTGGTTGGCTGTGGCCCCCAGGACAATGGCACTAGGAGGCAGAGCTGTGAGCCCCACCCGCATGGGTGGCCTGCCGTCTGTCACCACATCCGCCTTCCAGCTGATCCCGGAGCACCTGTGCAGTGCTTTGCTGGTGATTTCTGAAAGCCTGAAACACACCCCAGGTCTCCCTGTGTTCCCCTGGGAGATCCTGGTGTGTGCTGTGCTGGCTGTGTCTTTGATAGTAAAGAGATGGCACACTTCAAGAAGTGCGAAGACGCTGAGAAAAAGGTGTTCTGTCCCATGACGAAGTTTACGGAAAATGTAGTGAGAATATTGGACCAATGACACAAGTCAATGACTCTGTCAGGACACCTGGCGTGGAGACCAGTTCCCTCACCTTACAGGCCTTCTGCTTGTCAGCACTGAATACACAACCAAGCAGGCCATCACTTCAGAACACGGTCGACTCTCTGGAAAAGGCATGTCTCCTAAACTTTCCCAGCTGACTGATGAAAACCATTTAAAAACCTGAGATATCGATGGAGAACAACTTCATAGGAAAATAACAAGTTATTTCAATGAAAACACTCATTTTTCAGAAAGTCTAAAACTGTTCCACCAAGAAATTATGAGACAGGGGCAGAGAGACGAGGCAGGAAAAGGGGGAAATCAGCCACCTCTAAAAACCTGCTGCAGACCATCCCTTTGCCTGATTTCCTTAGAGATCACTTAGATCACGTGAACTTGTAAGTCACAAAACAAAGGGAAACAGAAAATGATGCTCACCCTTTTCTTTGGTCACAATTTGATCTGAAGGTGTCCTTGACTTTACTGTGTCTCTTCAAAGCCCTAAAGAAGAACATCACAAAATATCCAGACAAGTTGGTCCGACGGTTGTGGGTTATTGTTAAGCTGATTAACAAAATATCCAGACAATGGTGGGAAGAAAATCAAATAAGGAAGAGCTTACAGGACAGATAACCAATCTGCAAATCAAAGAAGCATCTTCGAAACATGAAAATTTAAACCTAGAAAGTGAGATTCAGCAGCTGAAGCTGAAGCTTCAGATTCTGCCTGAATCCCATGAAGATCGCTTAATGCAACGTCAGAAAAAAAACTGTTTAAGAAGGAAATGAAATGCTTAGAAAGGAAAAAAAACTTCTCAACGTGTGTAGAAACATGAACTCCACATATCAGATTCACAACCTCTCCAGGAAGATGGCAGAAGACTTGGGCAAGAAATTGGAGAGAAGTACTTTCTCCTATTGAACGAGGACCACCTTCTATGCAAAAGGGGCTCAAGAAACTTAAATGGCAGCTGCGTCAATTGAGAGAAAGCTTAAGGGGCAAAGGAAAGAAAATGATCACAACAGGCAAATGCTGGCTAAGCTCAAGTCCATGTTCCAGCCTTTCCCAAGTGGCCCTTTTGCTTCTGCTGCTCCACAGAGGCCTGGAAGTGTCAACAGATCCCTTGGTCATTAAGCCCCCCAAGAATGAGGAAGGTAATGCAGTAAGTGGTCAAGATTCCAGGGTAAACTGCAGGTTTGACTCAATTTCCACAGCAGCTGGGTCATGAACACCCACAACCACGGCAGAACATCTGCGTTGTTTTCTCTTTAGAGTAATTCTGATTGATGTCTTTTTGGCTTAGCTACTGTCATGTCATATCTAGGATGTAGGCTCCATTAGATGTGATAGCAAGGACTCAGCCGGATGTGAGTAGTAAAGGAGAAGGATGCCAACTAGGTTGGCATGAACAACCAAGTGAACAGTAGGGCCATTTGAGCTGGATAGGTAATGGAAAAGCAAGTTGGAGCATGAGTTCCATTTTGAACACGTTCCTTTTGAGGTGCCTATAATATATCCAAGAAGGAATATCATTTAGAGCTGGACCTGGAAAGAAGTTCTAGCTAAAAGTTTAACTTTCGGGGACTGTGGCAGAAAGATCTGAAACCTCCAGAATAGATGAGATTCACTAGGACCCAAATGTCAAGTGGAAAGAATCAAGGGTTGAGTCACATAAAGACTAAGTAGTAAAGAAGAACCCCGGGATGGTGCAGAAGCATTCAGAGAAGTTGGAGGCAAAAAATAGAGAAGAGCAACAGGACAGGAAAGCTGAGAAAAAAGTTGGCTCTAGGAAGCAATGAGTGGTGAATATGTGAAAAGCTCATTTAAAAAATTAAGATAAGCGGTGAGAATTGTACATTGGGCTTACCAACGAGACAACCCTGTAGGAACAGTTTCCATGCGGTGGTGGGGACAACTGGATCAGGAGTGGAGACAGCCGATCAGAACAACTCCGACATCTGGCCATGACAGGGAGGCCAGAGTCTGGGCCGTAACCTCAGCTCCGTGCTCCATTCTTTGTCATCATGCTTCTGCCAATGTCCGACGTGCCGCAAAATCAGTATTGATACACGCATAGTTCCAGCCACACACAAAAGGCCTGTCTGCACCAAAGCCAAACAATGGGGAACGAAACCAAATATTATGAGGTAATTGTTTGTCCTCAAAAGATACTTCCATTTTCAGACACTTCCAAGTGTAAGAGAATTGTCACTGTGGTCAGGAGATTTTCCTAAAACATCCTTCTGTTGCTAAGAAACTTCCAATCTACCCAGCTTCACACGTGTAATTTTCCGCCTGGCCTGGGGTTACCTTCATTATTCCCTGTTTTCCTACATTTGAAAACAGGGACCACTTGAGGGAAAATAGCCATGGGAAGGCCAGTGAGACTTAGATGAGAGAGAGAAAAAGAGAGGAGAGAATAAAGCTGAGCCACTGGGTTTGGGAACTGAAGGGCAAACTGTCAACACATTTCTCAGATTCTTAGCAAATTATCCATAGTCAGAAAAGACGGAGTTTTCATGGATTTAAAACATCAAAAGACAGCATAGTGGGGGCGGGGGTGGTGGAAAGAAGCTGTACCTCAGATCTGCCTGGATTTAAATTCTGGTGCCCCGACTTTCTGTTGCCTGTACTTGGACAAATCACTGCCACAGGATGAGCCTCAATTTCCTTGGCCAAAGAAAGGGTCATTAATATCCTTCTTAACACAAGAAGAACCACTGGGATTTCCCCACCTCTGCATGTTCAACTTCAGAACCACAGTTAAAAGACTGTTGTTTTTAAGCAACAGATAAGTGTTGGAGAGGATGCAGAGAAAAGGGAATCCTACTGCACTGTTGGTGGGAATGCAGACTGGTGCAGCCACTGTGGAAAACAGTATGGAATTTCCTCAGAAAACTAAAAATGGAACTGTCTTTCGACCCAGCAATTCCACTGCTGGGATTATACCCTAAGAGCCCGGAAACACCAATCCAAAAGAACCTATGCACCCCAATGTTCATAGCAGCACAATTCACAATAGCCAAGTGCTGGAAGCAACCTAAGCGCCCATTAGTAAATGAGTGGATCAAGAAACTATGGTACATTCACACAATGGAATTCTACGCAGCAGAGAGAAAGAAGGATTTTACATCCTTTGCAACAGCATGGATGGAACTGGAGAGCATTATGCTAAGTGAAGTAAGCCGGGCAGTAAGGGACAAATACCATATGATCTCACCTTTAACTGGAACATAATCAACAAAAGAAAAAAGCAAGAAAAACATAACCAGAAACATTGAAATTAAGAACAATCCAACAATAGCCAGAGGGGAGGGGGGAGGGGACTGTGGGGAGAAGTGTTTTCAGGAACCACTATAGAGGATGCATAGACAGAACCAAGGGGGAGGGTGGAAGCAGGGGAGGGAGGTGGGCTTGAGGGGGTAGTGGGGAGGAGGGGAGGGAAGAGGATGCAGACAACTGTAATTGAACAACAATAAAGTAATTTTTTTAAAAAGACTGTTGGGTTTTTTTAGAGGATTTAACATCATAGGAAACACTTTTTTTATTTTTTTCACATTTTTTATTGTTGTTCAAGTACAGTTGTCTCCATTTCCCCCCACCACTCCCCCCACCCCAGCCATCCCCACTCCCCACCCTTGATCCTACCCCTGCTTTGGTTTTGTCCATGTGTCCTTTACACATGTTTCTGAAAACCCTTCCCCCAACATTTTTTTTAATTTTTATTTCATTCAATGATTTGGACATTATTCTGTTTCCTTATCCATTATCCTAGATTTTTGAACTACTGATCGTTTCTCTAAATCTTAGGATAAGCTGGAATGCTCTGAAATCTATGAAGAGGCCTATTCAATGCTATGAATGAAAAGGACACCATTTCAGAGTAAAATTTGGTAAAACTTAATATACTTTTTTAGAGTAAAACAGTTAGTACTTCATTATTCCTTACAAACTACTTTTGACTCTCTTCATAACCAAGCCAGACTTGGGATGAAGAGCAAGTAAAGACTTGCCTCTCTAAAGAGCAATTTTTGTCATGATCCACACAAGTTGGAAACCCATGGGAGGACTGGTAAATTAAGAACGAATTCACATATGCGGAATTCAAGGTGTCCCGTATAACACACCTCTCATTCATTCTCATCTTGTACGTAACTAACATGAGACTGGCTCCCTTCCATCTCCACCTATTCAAACCTACCCTCCTCTAAGGCCCTGTTCAAATGCCCCGTCCTCTAGGAACTTTCCAGATCAGCACAGCCAGAAATGAGTTCTCTCTCTGCTAAATGGCCATGCCACTCAGACTAGAGTTTCTGTGGTGCTTTGCACACACCAGATTTAACTATATGTGTGTGGGAATGGAATCTACCTGTCCTGCTGGTCTGTAAGTTTCTTGATAGCAAAACTCGTGCACAAATGTTATGATAATTGTTTGCAAATAATAAGTATCTCACAAATAATGTGTTCAGTAAATAATAATTTTTGTTTTAAAAAGTCTTAGCAAATGTTCTAAATCGCTAATCACATATATCTCCATTTTCAATTTGCCTAACACTCATGAGCTGTATGAAAGAACGGGCAAAGCCAAAACCCTTTTAATTGGTCCCCAAACTTTCACCACTGACTATATCCTAGTTTTTTTTCCAGTCATCAGAACATGTTCATTATGGCTTTTGTTTAAACCCAGATGAGGTCATCAGAGAAGCCAAACTCCCTCTGAGACCATACTTCATAATATGGATTTGCAGTTGGAATGGAAATTTGTATTTCAGCCAATAGGTTGGTCCTTTTAGGTTTTGACATTTTTCTTGTGACACTGTAGTAAACACTTTCACCATGTGAGAAAACACCCTTCCTCCTACATAACAGACATCCAAGCAACCGAGTCCCGCACCTGCCACCTGCATCTCATCAGAAACACCGAGTCCTTATTCTGGCGGTGGGGGCTGTCCGTGACCCTCTCTAAAGAGGAGCCCCTGAAAAGCCACCCCTCGGGGGCGGGGGCAGGTCAGGACTTTAGTAGCGTGAAGACTGTCCCTACAACTGGGGAAATCTGTTTCCAAATAAAAACAAAGCTAGATGGCAGGCTAAAAAGGTCAGGTCCTTAAAAAGACATAAGATATTGACAGAGCATGCGTAGCTTTTGAGTTCAAATTTTCCTTACGTATTGAAAACAAAATGGTTGTGTTTACCATAAAGCCACGTCCACACGGCCACGTGAGCTGTGGCACTTACTGCTGTGGAAGACAGGCTGCTGCAGAAATGGCACAGTGCACAGAGACGGACGCGTCCCTTCTTCCCTGCCACCTTTCACGAAGAGACAGCAGAACAATTCTAAGTGTTGCAAAGCACCCCTACCCCCTTTCAACTGGTAGCTGTTTCATTATTCCTCAAGAAATTGAAAAAGGGCAGAATTTGGACAGGCTTTTATGCCCACATCTCTAGAAAAATTCGCAGTGCTTGACCAAAAAGCAATGTTGCTGCCTAAATAATAAAGGGATAATTCTAATTTCATTTAAAAGGGTAAGCCGTTAGGGGACCGAACACAGTCTCGGAGCTTATCCACAAGCACTAAGGCCTTTTATTACTAGATTTCTATATCCCCATACCACCCAGATCAAGAGTGAGTGAAAGTCATTTCCACATAATGACTCTCTGGTAGCCTATGGATAATGAGTTTGTTATCTCCATCCATCTCTCATTAGGAAGGAATTGGCCCCTTTACAAACACAGTCGAGTGGCTAAACTTTATATAAAGCTTTTATGAAGAAAGAGCCAGGTGAATTTTCCAGAGCATGGGGGAATGCAGATTCTAACCTCATTTCACTGGCTGGGTTTGGTAAATTTAACCTTGACATGCTTTCGTTTCTGAAGATGTAAAACAGAAACAGCTTCTCAGGGTTAACGATTTTGGTGTGTACTGTGAAAAACAACAATGTACAACTAGAGCCCTGGCTGGTGTGGCTCCATGGAGTGAGTGCCAGCCTGCAGACCAAAGAGTCGCAGGTTCGATTCCCAGTCAGGGCACATACCTGGGTTGCGGACCAGGTCCCCAGGAGGGGGCGCACGAGAGACAACCACACATTGATGTTTCTCTCCCTCTCTTTATCCCTCCCTTCCCTTTCTCTAAAAATAAATAAATAAAATCTTTTTAAAAAATGTACAGCTAGAATCCACAGCTGTATCTTTCTGCTGTTCTGTGGTCATGGCCAAGCCTGGTAAAGACTTGATTCAGTAAAAAAAATAATGCAATAGTTTGTTGTTTAGGGTTAGTGGAAATCTCCTTTTGTGGTAGGTGGATTTTAGTGTTGAAATGATATTTATCCACCCTCATGGTACCAAGTTGCTAACCTACAGCTTTTCTGATCAGAAGACTTTCCCAGCCCATCAAGTCCACAGGGACCATGCCAAGATGCCACCCAAGAGAACTATGTGAGGAGTATGGCAAGCTATAGCCACTTTCCTGTCTCCTGATCTGGAAAACAGCTTTGGCTTATTCGTTTGTTCCTTCAGTAGTAAACAGCATTAAAATCCAAGCAATTTTTAACATAGTCCAAAGTTACCATTCTCACCAATCTTCAGACCCAAACCAAACTGGTCATCAGGCCTAGATCACCAGTCAAGACGATTTGCACATTGCCAAGGCCATGGGAACGACTTCGTCCTACACAGGGCATTGCCTGACATGAGCAGTTCTCCAGCCTGGCTACCCATCAGAATCACCTAGGGAGCTCTTAAAATCCAGATGCCCAGGTATTTGCAGGGGGCGGGGGTTGTAATTGCTTTTAAAGTCTCCCCAGGTGATTCCAAAATATACTCAAGGTTGAGAACCACTCCTCGAGAGTATCTTTCCATCCTCCCATATGAGTTCAGCTCTGGGATGATCCACGCGCTCAGGTTCACCCACGACTTTCTTAGGTTTAGCACTGTAAGCCACACCTACCTGGACCCCTACAGTCCCAAATAAACCCAGATAGTTCGTCAGTCTAGTGCTGAGCTAGATATTTTCAAAAATTAGGTTCCAATCCTATCAAAAACAGGCTTTCTTTATTCTTCTTACACTTGCCATTCACGAACCATCTCAAATAAAAATCCACTGTTTCTCACCTACCCCATATATGCATCTTATTCCCCATCCAAAGTGCTCAGGGAAAAATGTCTAAGACCCAAAGGATATTAATTCATGAGCACAAGAATTACCAGAAAAGCTAAAGATAAATTTCAGTGAACGTTTCAAGCCTACCATAGGCCAAGCACGGTTTCAGATGTTGTGAATCAAAGACGGGTAAGAGAAGCCCACACTCAGGGTGTTCTCAGTGAGCTAGCTCTATCGCAGCCCAAGAGAAAAGGAGAGAGGCCAAGGCAACAAGAACACCAGGCAATATATTAGAAAGCAGGCCAGGAGAATAAATTTGTAAATTTTATACTATAACTTTGAACTTCAACCTTTATAGGAAAATATGATGCATATCTGTGCAAAATAAAGATGTAATGTTACGAGAACAAAAATAGAAACATTCATGTATGATTTTCTAAAGCATATTCATATATCACTTGAGAAAATGTTTTATTTCTAAATTTTAAAAATCTGGGCAGATGAGCTGATTTAGAACCACTTAAAGCTCCTAGATAAGCCAAAGTCAATGACAATTATAACGGTCAGAGCATTTCTGAGCTAAAAGAAGCTATTTGGTAGGTTGCTTCCATGTTGAAATTTGTGTTCATTATACCATATGGATAATCCTCTCTTGTGAAACTCACTTAAGCAAAGCAAAAAATTAGAATAGCCTACATGGTGGACTGACAGGTGAATTCTGACATAATCACAAGAGTCTAAAGGATAACCGTCAGTGAAAAAGCCAAAGGAGCGCCGAGAATGCAAAAATTTCCCGACCACAGGGATAGCATATGAAGAAAAAACCTGCTCTGTATCTTAGCTCAAAACAGACCCTCCCTTAGTGAGGGGACGCACCAATAAAGCCGTAGGACAGAAAAAGGCGGACACTCTGGGTGCCCACAGAGGAATTACGGTGAGGATGCAACAGACCCCTCACCCTCTCCAACTTCATGCCGTATGTAATCAAGTTGGGAAAGTCATACATGGGTTCTTAATAAGGACCGGACACCTTCTGTATGAGATCTACTCAGTTTGACTGGCCAGAATGTCTTTCCTTTCCTTTCCACGGCCCCACCATGATGCCCCTCATGAAGCATAAATATAAAATTTGATTCCAAAGCCTTTCCGCTCTGCCATACCAAAGTCATACTCAGGACGGTAAAAAAAGCAGTGTCTACTTTACCATTCTGAAGGTGATGTTCAAGGTAAGAGATTTTCTATTTTTGTTCATGCCTCCCAAGCGTGAACACAAAATCACTGGGACTTCTGACTGGAAGGTTTGTTTATGTTTTTATCCAAATGTGTTGAGACACAAGTTTCCTCATTTCTTTCCCAAGGTTCTGCTTTATGTGTCCAGTCCTTTCCTCTTAATCTTTTTTACATCCCTTTTTGTGACAGTCTAAAGTGAAACCTTTCATTGATTTAGCAATGCTTCCCTCAACTTGGAGAGGCGGAGCGACGTTTTCTGTCCCTTACAAAGCTTAAAGGTAGAAAATCAATTTTTTTCAAATGGCCGCCACACTCTGTCTATGGGAATACCATCCCTAGCCTGCTTGAGCTCTGACACCCAATGCGACTGTTCATCTGCAGCAAGAATGGACACCCCCCATGACCCCAGCCATGCTCTGACACCCCACGTCAGGCCCCAGGCCCTCATCTGTATGGATGCTCATCTAAACTCCACACTTGGCTGCCCTGTCATGGGATCACCCTTCTTACCTCACTTGGGCTCTGAAATCTCTTGGGACATCAGGTTTCTTTAAACAACACATACCTGGAAGAAAAAAAAAAACAGTTTAGCTCAATTTTTTCCCCCAAACAGAATTTGTTATAAATGCTCCAATACTCTATAGAAAGAAAATAGGGAAGGAAGAAAGAAATAGAGGGAGAGAAGAAATGGGAGGGAAGGAAGGAAAGAAATGCACAGGGACATTTTCTGCCCACACACCTTCAAAGGCTCATAAATTTAAAGCCTTTTCCTCCCACTGTCTTTTCATGTCTCTGGGTTGCCAACATTATTCAGCTGTAGCAACACCCGCCAACCCTGCAGCCACACACCATTCGCAATTTCTCTACCTCTTAACACTTTACTCTTCTCCCAAGATATTTTGCAGGAAAGAAAAAAAAAGGTTAAGAAAAATTTTTGCTCTGCAGCAGCCCTGGGAATTTTAAACTCTGAGAGATGCATTCACACCATTAAGCTAGCAAACAAAACAAGAAAAAGCTTTGTATTCCCAGAGCCCATTTAAAAAAACAAAATTAACTTTAAATAAAAAAAGCATGGCAGAATTAGATGTTATTAAAAAAATATTTCATTAATTCAAGGTGAGGATTGGGATCCAACCACTTTCCTTCCTGAAATGACACTGGTAACTTAGTTACCAAAATCGAGGCAGGAATAAATTAACCTACCCTGTCCCCAGACAAGGGCATCCTAATCTGGGAAAAGTGAAAGGAGAGGCAAAACAGAAACGAGCTGGAAATGGAATTTATAAAAGGAAAAAGCCTTACTGAAAGCCATCTTCTTTGTGCCCCGTGTTAGAAAGCGTAGGTTCCATGGTACTTTTTGGACCACTGTAGATACTCATTTGCATTTGAACATAAGCAATGGCCAGCCCGAAAAGGTTTAATTATCTTTGCTTTTATTTACTACTGTGATATAATTAATTACCTCTGTCCCAAAAACCTTTTTTTTTTTTTTTGGTTTATTTTTGTTGCTGGGATCTTATAAGCCATGGAGAAGCAAGAATTTTTAACTGTTTGTGGCCCACCAGGATTTGCAAGCACCTCATTTGAAAATGCCAGCAGCTAGTAGCTGTCTGCCTACGTGGGGTGCATAAACACCCAGGCGTGTGCAAGATGGGCTAAAAAAAAATATTCAGACTCTTATTTTTATATGTATTTTTTAATCTTTAAAAAGAGAATGGCATCAAAGTCTACTGATATCTAACCTGTGGTACAGCTCAGGCTCCTCTCTCAGCAGATGTCTGATGGCCAGATAATCAGATGTCACCTAAGATATGCATCCGAATGGAGCGTGGGAGGAGCTGACAGCCCTGCCCTTGCTTGTTCTTTGCTTTTAGCAGTTGGTTCTATATCACAGTTTCCATGTGCCCCAATAAGTGGACTCACAGATCATTATTATCTAGTTTTATCACACTAATTCTCACCAAATGCTCACATGGCTTTAAGCTATTCTGCAAAGAAACCAGTGTCCTAGTAATGCAAATACAAGTCAAAATACAAGGAAATGGCAATGACAGAGCTGACACTTCTGCTTCTCCTGCAAGCTCTTTGTCAGCTACATGCTTAATCTGTCTCTTGAAGGTAAATTAGATGTTTTAACAATCAGCAACAAAGCAACTGCTTTTCAAAAGAAATTTACGTAGGGAGAGACATTGTGAAAATGAATGTTTGGAAATCTTTCCATCATTATATGATTTTGGTAAAGAAAACACTAAGTATATCATTATAAACACTCTCCAATTGGAAAGCTGTTTTTAAATCTTCCAAATGGAGATTTTCAGTGGGTTTTGAATGCCTTTGTTAAAAACTAAAATGAATTACCTTCAAATTAGTTTTTTAAGAACATCATATTGAATTTACAGATGATAGAGATTTGCTAGCCAAACTTCAACAAAAACCATTGCAAGATGAATTTGTGGTTAAAAACTGACTTACACGATCAAGTGATGTTCATGATGCATATCTACTTGGATATTCTTTAGGAATATTTTTCAACTTTGACAATAATTAAAAAACAAGTCTCAAGATAAACTTGAATTTGAAACATACCTTCTCATCATTTTATCACAAAGTCTAAATACTAATAGTTTCAACACTGTTAAAGCATACTCAAGTATATTGTTCTCATTTAAAATGGGAATATTTTTTATACTTACCTGAAGACATTTTTTCATTGCTTTTAGGGAGAGAAGAAGGGAGGGAGGGAGGGAAAGAGAGAGAGAAACATTGAATGTTTGCCTTCTCATATGTGCCCCAATCAGGGATCAAATCCCTAACCTGGGTATGTGCCCTGACTGGAAATCAAACCCATTATGTTTTTGTCTATGGGATGATGCCTCAACCAACTGGGCCACACTGGCCAGGGCAAAATGGTAATATTTTAATGAGAAAAAATATTTTGTAACTCTAAACAAAAATATTTTATAGTATTCGTTTTGTATTTATTGTGCCCTTTTTAATTCCTTTAAGTATATTATTTTACTTAAGTATATTATTTTTCTTAAGTATATTATTTTATAATAAACATATATGGTTACTATACTACATGTATGCAAATGATAAATATATGTGGATTGTGGGTGAATGCTCAAAAATATGTTACTGATCGAGGCACAAGATCCAAGAAGTTTTGAGATCACCAGTCTACAATGGCTTCTGGCCTTGTGAGAATTTACTTTCAACATATCATGGTGCCTACTGTGTACACCAAATAGCTGAAGTTCCTTGGTAGATAAGTAAGGGAGCAATAAAAACACACTTGGAGAAATGCATTGATAAATCTTCAATTTGCAACAGCATGGATAGATCTTGAGAGTATCGTGCTAAGTGAAATAAGTCAGATGGAAAGGACCAGAATTGTACAATTTCACTAATCTGTGGGCTATAAAACAGAAAGTGACAAACACACAAAAAACAAACAAACAAACTCAATAGACACAGTCAACAGTGAGGTGGCGATCAGAGGGGAAGAGGAGGGGACGGGGCTGAAGAGGGCAAAGGAGGTCAAGTACATGGTGGCAGGAGAAGACGAGGGTGTGCATGGGGAACACACAACACAGTATTCAGATGGCGTATGGTAGAATTCTACACTTGAAACTTATATAATGCAATTAACCAATAAATGCTTTTTTTTAAGACATGTAAGATGCACTAAAATGTAGACCACGAAACACAGACCAGAAGTACTCAGTGTCACCTCAGCATCACACCACGATGCCCATGATGGGTCCAATGCTCTGTTTTAAGTGCATTTTTAAATGCTGAATACGATTAGAGTGTACTTTCAATTCAAAGATTCCTAAAACCATTAAACTGCCCTCTAGTTTAGAATAAAATTTCATGTTCACAAATAACATCAAAATTTCTGATAATCAAAATACAGCTTTTACCATGAGCAAAATTTTTCTGAGTCTTATACGTCCAATCATGTCACTC
This sequence comes from Micronycteris hirsuta, assembly GCA_004026765.1. NCBI lineage: Eukaryota > Metazoa > Chordata > Mammalia > Chiroptera > Phyllostomidae > Micronycteris > Micronycteris hirsuta. The sequence continues at coordinate 19,860 of PVJI01005782.1, read as the reverse complement.
CAATATTGACCGCTCTCCAGTGGGCTTCCCATATCAGACCTAAAGCCTAAAGGTTCTGTCTGGTCTCACCCCTCACTTCTACTCTGGCCTGGGCTCCTCACCTTTCTGCCCTCAGTCAGTGGGCTGCAGCTACAGATGGAGCCCCTTGCTCTTGAACAGGCTGCTCCTGCTCTTCCCTCAACCACCTGTCAGGTCTCTCTCCTGGACTGTCACCTTCCCAGAAAGGTCTTTCCTGAAAGCCCTCCTACACCTTTTCCCCATTTCCCAATTTATTTTTCTCCTTAATTCCCATCATCATCTCAAATACCACATACAGGGGTAAGCAAAAGCAGATTTACAATTGCATTGGGACATTCGTTTGAGTTAATAAAGCTACTGTAATAATCACAACGTGCATGTCTTTTTCTACATGAACAACTGTGAACCTACTTACGCCCACCCCTGTGTTTACGTACTTGTTCTTTTTTATTGCCACGGGGATGCTTTTTGCATTTTAACCACTGCTGCATAGTAAACACCTTTTGAATAAGTATTCGTTTAAAGAAGAAAACTGAAGAGTTGTTTCAAAAGGACAAGGAGAAACCACCTCCATTAATTTATTCAACACTTAGCGTGAATTTGCTACATACGAGGTACTCTCTCTGATTGTTTGAGGAACTACAAAGATGAACAAAACTCACTCAAGAAGTCTATGATTCAACGTAAGATACAAACACAAAAAATTATAATACCCTACAGGCTGCAGATGTTAAGTGCCATTGAAGAGTGAGTGGCATGAGAGAGTCTGGGGAGAGAGAACTATTTCTGTCTAACTGGAGAGGGGACACCGGGGACATGGACTCCTGGGGATGACTTTAGCTAACAAAATATTCTAACTCACTCTTAAAGGTAAAAATCTGGTTCCTAACTTGAAATAAGCCACACATTATATGTGATTCATTTTTCTCTAAGATTAGTTTCAGTTTTTCCTTCTTTCCACTTTGCAGAGAAGCAAATAAATGAACTTATAAATATGTTTATCCTTGAGTAGTCTAAAGCATCTTATAAGTCTAGAAATTATTAGAATTTTAGCAAAGAGAAACATGTGACCCACCATAGCAAGGGGGCATTGTCCCATCTGAGGAGAATAAATGGAAGCTAAAGAGTCTGGGATGCATCCTGGTCTGAATGGGGGAAGACAGTGGGTTTGTTTGATTTTAACACCAGTAGTTTCTTTCAGCAAATGCCACATTTCTGGCAAGCTTATGTTTCTTATTATGTCATTTTGCCACTTAAATGGAAAAGCCAAAAGACCATGAATCTTTACTAAGCTTTGATCCAAACATTTTCTCAAGGATCAGGACACCAGCGATGACAACTTTCAGGGGTTTTCCCCAAAATCTCTTTATGCCAAATGGGAAAAAGAGACACAAATCCAGGATTACCAGATTTATACTTGCTGGCGTTTTTATCTCGTTCTGCTATTATATATCTCTGATCACTGACCTGCTAGGGCAGAAGCACAAAAATACCAGTTTCAAGAGCTGTTGCAACTATTTCGTTTCTGGACTAAAATTGGTGCCTGGGCAAAAGAAAAGAAAGTAAAAGTATCTTCTGTGCCATTAAAAATGAATAATCTCCCAGCAGCAGAGCAGGGGAGGGGCGGGGGGTTGGCCCAAGGATAGAGCAATGGCAACCCATAGGCACCATGTCATGAGACTGGGGTGTGTTCTTCATTGCTGATGATTTGTATCAAACATGGCATCAAAAAGGGGAGACCCACAGGGGTTCTTCTCTTTACAACAGTACAAGCAGCTGTCTGACCCCGAGTGGGTTCTAAGGACACAGAACTCCAGCATTACTTCCATCTTGATTAAGGAAACAGAGGTGAATGTTAGACTCCACACAAATATTTTGCTGGTAAATAAAAGTTTGAAATGGCATATGAATACAAAACTGTTAGAGGGGAAAAAACTCTTCCTATTATAAATAAACATTCAGAGATTTTAATCAAGTATAAAATCATATCTTCTGCTTGAACAAACTTCTTAAGTAGTTAGAATATGCAAATCAGTGAAAACTACCTTGGGGTAATGTTTTGATTAGATAACAAGGATCTTTATCATCAGTCATGAGTGTCACTTACTATAATGCCCTTCAGAAAATGGGCAGGGATGGATGCTATACAGACCACCACAAAGCTCTAAAGAAATTTTTGCCAACCCCTTTTGTAATGAGGCTCATGTTTGTACTTTCTCATCAATTTGGAATAGTGAATAGTGTACTGCTCAGTTCAGCATGCACTTTTGAACAAACCCTTTTTTCCAGAACCAAGGAGTTAATTCCTATGTTTCACATGACACTCAAGAGGTTAATTATTAAGCAGGTAGTGTGCATTTCATTTTCAAGAAGAGATAACATCTCCACAACAGCCTACGGGGATAATGGAAAGCAGAAGACAGATCTGATCTTCATTTCACTGTTGATGAAGTGAATATCCTGAATGCATATTCTGTAACAGCCTAATGAGACAATACAGCTCACAGCGGAAATTTGAAACCTTCTGAGTCTCTATGAAAGAGAAGAGTCACACCTGATTTTGTATATTTTCTCATTTCCAAGAGTTTTTATACCATTTCTTCAAATGTGAAAATGCTGCTCGTCTCTCTGGCTTGCCACTCTTTTTTTTTACGGTGTATGCTACTCAGTGCATAGTAGCAACTCCAGCCAGGGATAGTCATTCTAGCCCAAAACAAGTATCTGAAATTTGGCTTCCATGCACAAATAGTATCCCTGAAAACTTGTCCCCACTCATAGGCTCTTCATCCTCTTGACACCTCATGGAAATGACCTTGACACATCCCGAGGCACAGGCCACAGAGCAACATCACCCAGACCCAAGTAAGTCATTCAGCAGCTCTTCCGTCATCTATTCCATTCTGCAAATACCCCTCAGCCACAGTTTAGAATCAAATGTTGGACATGGATCTAACAGAAGTCAAGTCATAGAGTCCAAGGAAATCCCACCATCAGTTTTTATTGAAATCCTTTATTGGCTAAAGCCTAGCTTCTTTTAGGTTCAGGTGAATGTCTTCCAAGCCCTATGGCCTATGAACTTGTGCCTCATTGTGACTGATCCATTGTGTAGGTAAACAAAACATTCTGACCTTCCCAATTGTCAACTTTTCATCAAAAGCTTTTGGAACTCCCAAAAAGTTTCATCAAAAGCTTTTGGAACTCCCAAACTGTACCTGAAAAACAATGGAATGCTTATTATCTCAGATTTCTCCACACTTCCCTTGGAAAAAATTCTCCTTTCTCATCACCCTATCCCCTACCCTTTCCAAACGCAAAACCCAAAAGGCCAGCTTATATTAAGTTCTAAGATCTGTGAGGGGGACCAAAAAAAACCTCAACACATTTCTATTGGTGAAAGCAAAATAACACAAACGTTTTCTTCCACAAATGAAGACACCAGAAAAGAAAGAAAACTTGAACCAAACAAAATAGCCCTCCCCTCACTCAATCAAGGCTTTTTTTAAAAGCCCATGATTTATAAATAGTACAAAACCATAATTCTCAGTAAAGCAAAGGGTATTTCAAGTTTTAATCCTATGAATTTTTCTTAAGAAATAATACCTGCTGACCAGAGAGAAGAATTAGATATGAATAGCCAATAAATATTATTTTATGAACTTTAGGGCCCTGGGAGGACCATTATTTTACCGGTGAGCTAGCTTCTGGAACAGGATAGATGAGTGCATGGGAACATGAGAGACGCCATCCTACGCTCGGGGACACCAGGTAGCAAAATGAACTGCAAGGGCCCTGCAAGATGAGGCCTTAAATGACAAAAATTCTTTTCTAGTGTCACAATGAACTGTTTTATCCCACCTCCGAAACCAACAGCATCTTCTTTTTATTTTTTATTTTTGATTATTTGCCTTTCTTCCTGGGTAACTTGTCTCTGTGTCTCTGCCTCTCATTCGTTCTCTCTCCATCTGTGGAGGCAAAAGACCGAAGCAATAGGAAGAATTCTTCCGCCTCTGTCTCCTGGCCCTGGTCTGTCCACTCATTCCAGTCCTCAGTTCTCTCCTCTCTCCTTGTCTCCCTTTGGTATTTTAATTTGGGTTTTCTTGTTTTGCAGGGAACAGCACTGAGTTTACACTCCAGGAAATGAGATGATATAACTGGGCAAGGAGTTCTCTGGGAGTGAATCACTATTGTTCCCAGTGGTTTTATTTGTCTTCTTTACAAGTCTCCTTGCTGCCCACAAAAGTGCCAAGCTCCTGATAAATGGGACAGCGAGGTGTCACATTTTTCCCCTCTAAATGCAGAGTAAACTTCCACAGCCTTGCTCCACTGCACTGAAAAATGAAACCATAACTACATGCTGTAGGTCCTTAAAGAATTCTCTTCTGGGCCTGGCCCTGGACTAGCTTCTACACAGCTAAACGAGAGCTTCAGAAGAAAAATATTTGTCCTGATAAAATGATTTCTCACAGAAAAGAATCCTAGTTATAACGCCGTGATTAGAACGCACATCTGTGATAAGCAGCATTATCAAGGGGAAAAGATGGGAAACCCTTCCCAGGGAGCACCGAGTCCAGTGGGCCTTCCTAGCCCCCCAGGCAAGAAAAAGCAAGCAAGAAAAGAGTATCGGTGATGATGAGGACCACACTGCATGGCCTCCAGTCCTGCTAAGACTAGAGTCACAACCCATCCTTTCTCTTCCCAGAATGTCATTGGTTCTCGAAAATGGAAGAGTCCTTATAGGTTTCAGCAAGACCCCATGAACAAGAATGAGAGCTTCCCTCCATGGTTACAGCATTTCACACCTGCAGCCCCAGTAGCTCCAAATCAGGGGCTGGAGATCCATGACACATGCGCTGTACCAGCCTGCTACCTGTGTTTGGTGAGAGTTTTATTGGGACACAGCCATGCCCGTTTGCTTGCGCATGGTCGGTGGCTGCTTGTGTGCTGTGATGGTTGCCAAGTGGCCGAGTTGAGTGGTTGCCACAGAGACTGTGTGAGTTCGTACAGAAAGGATAGGTCTGCCTGCTCCAGGCAATGGAACACCTGAGGATTCCACCAATAACTGCCACCGCTTACTGAGTATTTACCATGAGAAAATGCTAGATGCTTTGCATGGATTACTTCATTTGACTTTTACAACAACCCAAAGGGTTAAGTGTTTTTATTATCACCACTTTGAGAAAGACACTATGTACAATATGTATGTAAATCAAACCACCACGTTATATATCTTATAATTTTATGTGTCAGTTATGCCAAAATAAAGCTGAAATAGAAGAAAAAAACAAACCCTGACAGACTCGAGAGCCCAGACTAGTAACCGCTTCTACACACAGTCTCCAGATCTGGGGGTGCTAATGCTCTGCTGGGCAAGAAAATAAAACAACACTGGAACGTGGCACCAAACAAAACAAAGGATGAAGAAAGTAGGACCAAAGAATGAGAAAGGATTTAAGTTAACCAAGACAAAAGCTGAGAAAGCAGGCAGCAAAAGTCAAACTTTTAAACCACTGCCATAGATACTGAAATAACATTTGGTGAGTGGATAAGTGAGTGGATGGATGGATGGATGGATGGACGGACGGACAGATGGACGTACGGATGGATGACTACTAGGGTATTTCACAGAATCCAAGGGAGGATTGAATGTCCAAGCACTGGTAAGACTAGGGACCAGGTAAATCCAGAGCTCAAGAGAACTTAGAGGGCCTCTCTACAGGCTTCTGGGTATTCTAGCTTCTAGATGTCTTCATTTAAGATTCCAAATTCCAAGGAAACAAAAATCTTATTACAGAAACTTGGCTCAGATACATGCTTCTGCTATCTACCAGAGCACTGGTTCTCCACCCTGGTTGCATATTAGAATCACCTGGGGAGCTTTTAAAGCACACCAGCTCCTGAGCCTCACCTAAGAGCAACTGAAAATAAATTTCTGGGGGTGAAGACTTAGGTGAACTCAGGACTCTATTCAGTTATTATGGGAATTGGTGCTTTCTCTCCCTTCCTGCAGTCCCTGTTGAGCCTGAAGCCATCTTATAAAACCAACTGGGAGCAGAGGTAGAACTCACCACTGGTTCTGATGCTTTCAGGTACAGGAGCTAATAAAAGCTTCATTATTCTTTTAAGTTAATTTGTGTTGGGTCTTTGATTACTTGCAACATGTAGCACCCTAACTAACAGAATCCTGATCACTTTTCTGCATCATCTCAATGAAATCAGGTCCAACTAATTAATCAACACTTCCAAGTGTCTTCTGTACTTCCAGACCTGTCCTGAGTTCTATAGGGAATATCAGTCATTGTTGGACTCCCTACATCGCCAAGAAACATAAAAAGAATTTTTTTTAATCTCTAACCTATGGAATCCAGAAGAAACAGAATGTAAGAGATTTGAACAGAGTTAGTGTATTAATAATATATTTTCTTTTTTGTGTGGTTTCTTTCTTTTCAAAATGGGTTTTGAAACAAAGATGTAGAAATTTTGTTGTCAGAAAAGGTTTAAGAATGATTATCTTGGGCATTGGCTTACATTTCAGCCCCCTGATATGGGAAGAAAACTAGTAATCCTTCTAGAACTATTCTCAGGGCTGACTTAGGAACTCTTATAAGATTACCTACAGCTTCCAAGTCATAATTTCAGAAGCAAATCAAACTTTCCATGCAAAATCCCATCTCCTCAAGGAAAGCAGTGCAACCTAAAGGGGAGGCAGGAGGAGCAGAGTACTAATTTCAAAGATCTTCTTATCAAACTCACTCAAGTCTCCAGTGGCCACTTGTTTCTGAGGAAACCACCTGATCTTTTTGAGGAGAAATAAATCTTCCTTGGTGGTTCCACTGTTAGTCCCATGGAGAGTGTTTCCAAGATTCAAAGAAACTTAAATAAAGAGAGTAAGCAACTGCAGCCTCTTCTCCTTCGGCACAGAGGAACTGGGTTATTATATTTTCAACCTGTCTGGTTCACAATCAGCCAAATGGTGCACACCAAAATTGCAATGGTTTAGAACCAGATTCAGGTGTTACCCAGACTCCCTGTTCAGACCCACCATATAGTTCGCGGCACAGCGGGACAGAGAGCTGCAGGAAGTGGAAGCAGAGTGTACCACTAAGAAGATACTTGAAGAAGCCACTCCAACATGCTAAATGAGGCTGAAAAAAAGGCAAAGTCTGATAAAATTTATAAACAGAGAAGCAAACAGCTTTGCGAGTTCTGATGGCGATGAGGTTGAGTTGAAATTAGAATGCTACACAGACTCATTTTCCTTTCAAACTCCAAAAGTGATCTTCTTTTTAGCTTTTGTAACAAACCATTTCAGGGACTAGCAGTGGATAGCGCTTGGTAGCAGTGTATTATAGAATATTCTCTGGTTGCAAAACAGATTCTTTCAGTCCCTAAGGGCCTCACTGCTCAAAGCAACCAAAAATAGAAACAATTTCCTAAGTAGAAATGACATCTTTCTGAAATATGGCTCTCCCAAAACAAAAATATTAGCACTGTTGTTGTGACATACTTATCAGAACAAGAGATACCTGGTCAATTCCTTACCGTTACAAATGAGAAGACCTTGTAAGGGATGAGCAGGAATCTGTTCAGCAAATTGGCGTCATTTTTTTTAAAATAAAACCTTTTTCTGTTTATAGCTGTATGGGTCATGCCTTCACACATTCCTTGTATAACTAGTAAGAGGGTTTCTGCAGCTTGGAAAACAAAGAGAAAATTAATATATTGGTTGATACCCACAACAGCCTCTCAGGTGTCATCATTGAGGATTATTATTTTCAGCAGTTCATGGCTCATTTCCTTAAAATTAGTGTTGTGGCATCCAGGGATAATTTTTCAGCTGTCTCCACAGAGAATAATATAAGCTTGGTGGGTTTAATGAATGGTGGTTCATTGCCAGTCAATGTCAGTGCAGTGGATGAGTTTGTATTGAACAGGAACTGAACAACAGCCTTACCACTGTGTCTTCATTAATATGAAATTCTTCTATAGCCAGGTTAGCTGATAAAGTGTGCCCAGAAAAAATCATTCTTAATGACCAAGGAGGGGATAAGGGAGTGCAGAGAGAAATCAGGGCCAAATTAGTTGAGATGAAATTGAGCCCTCTGCCGAGTGGCAGATCAGAACTGAGCTAGTTAGTAGAAAATGTATGGCCAGAGTTAGCAGGAAGATGTGGAGCATGAGAAACAAGATTAAATAGGAACTTGAACATGGAGGTAGTGAAAGGTAACCAGGGAAGGTGACAGAGCCGGCAACTTCTCAAAATTAGCATCCAGGAAGATCTCACACAGACATTTATGTTAGGTTCTGAACACAAGCAGTCAAGTATGCCCATTATCCAAGGGCTGGAACTGCTTAGAGACTTTGGGGAGACCGTGCAGCTGCTGTGCCCCAGGTGCACCAGCCCTGGTCCTCTTTGCTTCTAGATCCTTCCCAGCCTTCCCCTGCTCTACATGAATGCAGAGGGACCAGGCCCTGCGGGCTGTTTCCCATGCTTCCTCATCAACCAGCTTCCAGCCAGATCTGACCAACAGGAACACTAATAAGAGACTGGAAAGCAGGAGGAAGGGAGAAGCCAGAGCCTCTCTCCCACTCTCTGTCTTAGGTAGCATCTCCAGCAGAGGCTGTGCTTCCTCATTGGCCCCTGCTCCTGCTGGACAGACAGGTATGTGTGACCTTAATCATGGTCTCCCATCACACCACCTATTCCCTTTGTCCCTCCAGATAGAAGTAGTTCAGCTGCTTCTTGTTTCTGATCTCTAGAATACCGACTGTCCTCTACTTGACTGCCCATCTCTTCCCTAACCCATAATAACCGATTCCTTGTACTAAATTCACTTTATTTTAAATACTTAGAGGGGTTTCTGTTTCCCTGGTTGGACTTCGAGTGATAATAAGAGGTGGAGAACACAACTGAAGGCCTCAGGAATCTGTACAACAGGCCCATTCACTCTTACCAACTAATCAGAGTGAAGGGTAATATTTATTACAAAAAGCAAAAAGTGCCTTCAGAGCCAAGCACCCAGGATTGTAGCAGTCCACAGCATATTCTCCATCAAGCAGCATAGGATGCGAAGCAAATGAGGAGCAAGACTCTTCCCAGGCAGATCCTTGGGAAAGAAAACAGCTATAGAATCAAAGCCTTTACTTTTCTCTCCCCTCCAGGGACTTTCAGAAGTTACTGAGAGAGAATGAGATAAGTGGGCAGTAGTAGAATCTCTCTGCCCATTCCAAGACAGGAGTGAGACACACCACCGGATTTCTACAGAATCTGAAGGAGACATGCCCAGTGCAGTACTGTGAATTAAAAAAAAAAAAAAAAAACAGAGATTTCCGGCAACAGTGTGAATACTTCAGCCAAGCAGTAAAAATCTCATTGAAAAAAACTGCTAATTAAAGAAGATTGCTCTGTCATCAAACAAGTGGGCAAGCCTGCATTGCAAACGCCTCCAGAACAATGACCGTGTCCCCCGTCTTTGCTAGGGCTCAGGATTGGCTCTCCAGTTTCTTCCCCAGATGAACCCCATGAATCAGTAGGTCACCAAGAACTGAAATAATCCTGTCATCCTCATGGAAGAACTGAAGCCAATGGAAAGAGATCAAGACTGCACAGCCCATCAGTGGAAAAGCAGAGACAAATAATAAGATTTAAATATAAGCAAAAGTCCCTGACCTTAACAATGAGTCTGCTGGCTCCTGTTGCCTCTCAGGAATCATTACCATATTGCTTTCCATAATCTCCTTAAAGTGAAATTAAAAGTCACCACTGCTCTTCCTCTCCCTGCCTATTTGCTCAACGGAATGAAAGTGTTCTTCCTTATGTTGCAAATGAGCTGCCTACTTCAAAAATCCCTTAGACACTCATGACAATCTTTAAAGAAAATCCTCCTCCTGGCCACCCTTAATTAAACCCAGGTGACAGGACCTAAACCAAGTCCTCCTCGCTGCCTCCCTTTACCTTTATTTCACCATGTTAGGCTCAGAACCACATGGGTTGGCCCAAGTGAAAATTGCTCACGCGGACACACTCAGGGAGCCTTCCCATGGTGTTTGGAAGAATGCATGAATCAGCTCACTGTGCATCTGAGAGACAAGGCGGGAGGTGTGTTTGAGCTCTGTGTTTGCAGGGGAGGTGAGGGAGCCCACTTCTGCAAGCACTTGCACATCACACACAGCTTCCCTGGAAGCCCCCAAGGCTGGGAGCCAAGTCGCTTCTGCCCACACCAGCCATCACAAGCATCTGACCAGACAGACACGTGAACCTGACCTCCAGGTCCAGCACAAACAGGCTCCAGCAGCAACTGCACTAGTGTTACCTTACCATTGAATGATTTTCCATCTCAGAAGCATTTGGGACTGTTAAAAGGTGGCCCAGTGCCTTCTCGAATTAAGCCATTCAAAGAGAATATATAGCAAAATCAAGATTGATTTTGTGCATAGGCAGTCAAGGTAACCAGTGTATGTGACTTTAAGGATTCCAGCAGATGCCCCTGTCCCTCACTGCCCTCCAAGAGGAGGTAAAAAAAGAGTAGCCATTTACCTAGTGACAAGAGTAAGTTACTTTTCTGTTTAATTTTCTTTTTTTACTTTTCTTTTTCAATTGCAGCTTAGATTTCATGTTATTTTACATTAGTTTCAGGTGTATGGCATAGTGGTTAGACAATCATACACTTTACAAACTGGTCCCCCCAATATTTCAAGTGGAAGTGGTCATTTTAAAAGTACCCACCTCAAGGTTATGGTAAGGATTGAATGGGTTAGACTATATAGAATTCATAGCTTTTACACAAATAAAACTTCCTATGCTAGTACTCTGTCTGCTACAGACCCAAACCCTGTTTTCCTGGCGATTGCCATTCAAGGGTAAGAATTTTGCTATTATTGTTGTTTGTTTGCTTGTTTGTTTTTAAGCCATCAACCTTCCTGTGCTGCGAGCACCAATGGCAGGAGCCGTGTGTTGAGCACATGTTCTCCCCTTAGGAAGAAGCTGGCAGGGAATTTCTCAAAGTCTGAAAAACGCTAAGACTAGCCATGTAACAGATCATGTCAGCATGCCTCCCCATCTCTCGGATCCCTTTGCCAGAGCACTTTCCAAACTTCATTGTGTTGTTTTTTTTTTTTAAATCACCTGGCCCTGGCCTGGTAGCTTGCTCAGTTGCTTAGAGCATCATCCCTGATACTCAAGGTTGAAGGTTTGATCCCTGGTCAGGGCACATACAAAAATCAACCAATGAATGCATAATTAAATGGAACAACAAATTGTTCTCTCTCACTTTCTATTATATATATATATCTCCCCCTGCCCTTTAAAATCAATTTTTTAGCCCTGGCTGGTGTAGCTCAGTGGATTGAGCATAGGCTGCAAACCAAAGGGCCGCTGGTTTGATTCCCATTAAGGGCACATGCCCGGGTTGCAGGCCAGGTCCCCAGTGGGAGCGTGTGAGAGGCAACCACACATTGACATTTCTCTCCCTCTCTTTCTCCCTCCATTCCCTTCTGTCTAAATATAAAAATAAATAAAATCTTTAAAAAAAATAAAATTAAATAAATTTTTCAATAAAAGACTTTCTTTTTAAAACACCACGTGGGGTACCTTGTTATATTATATCTTGTGGTTTCATAACTCCAGAGTAGGGCCACAAGCTCTACGTTTCAAACCACTCCCAGGTGGTGCCAGTACCAAATGGTATCACCTGAAACAGAGAAATCAAAAGACCAGAACTGGTCGGAAAATCAGCTGCTCTGTCCCCATCCTTCCATCTCCAGGAGCTCTGACAGCAGCACCCCGGTGGCCATGGAGAGCCCACAGCTGCCCGCAGCCTGCTGGATCTGGAGCCAGACTGGCCGAGCCTCCTGCCCTGGGTACCCACCCTCACCAAGGGCCTCACCCTGTCAAGAGCTGCAGGGGCGCGCTGGCTGGCCATGGGTTCCACCAGATTCTGGAAGCAGCAGCAAAAATGCAGGTGCAGAAGTCACAGCTGGTCACAGGATGACATGTGCTGGACCCCCTCACTTCACCTTCCCCGCACCTCTGGGAGAACGGCTGATCTCTCCCAGGTCCTCCCTTTCTGGAAGCCAACCTGAGGCTGCCAACAACCAGGTGACTTATCTCCCTGGAATCTAAGTGAGGAGCCACAGGGCCAGGCGGGCTAAACCCTGCATCATGAGGAAAAGAAATCAGGGAAGTGTCCCATGCACGGCCCGTAGATACAGAGACATGCTCACTGTATGTGAACTTCTCAAGGAGCAAATAAATAAATGTGTGAATATCTTGAGGGCTAAATAATGAACATCTTTCAGAGCAATGACCAAGTTAAGGAAAGGAAACCTCTCCAGCACCTTTACCTTATGAATCAGAAGAATCATGGCTTGAAAATCATGGGCTAGGGAGTGGAGCCCCTAAAACCTGGGTCAGAATTCCAGCTCTGAAACATCCTGGCTGTGTGACCTAAAGCCCCCACAGGTAAACTGGGGTGGTAACACCTGGTTCATAGGGATGCTGTATGGCCAAACGGTACCTGATGTGGGACGCCTAGCACGGTGCCCAGAAATACGGCCTCCCTGGGCCTCAAAGCCCCAATCTCCCCCTTCACTTCCACGGCTCACTTCTCTGCCCTTCTTTCACCAAATGCACAACTCACTTTCCCGTATGCCCATCCTTTCAACACTCATCTGGTCCTTCGTTTTTCCCAGGGCTTCACCTGACCTCGAACGTGCACATCTTTGTTTCCTCAAAGAGCCCCTAGAAGCCTCTCTCTCCTGCATAAAGCCGAGGCAGCAACGAGCACCACACTCCAGGTTCTCCCAACCCTCCCAGGACAGTTTCTCCAACCCCAGAAAACATGTGCTGCAACTAGTCTGGACAAATAATCCCTAAAATATTATCCATTGATAAAATGTCTTTTAACTTGAATAATAGAAACACTGCGCTTCACCGTAACTATGGAGCCACTGCTTGCGCCCACGCGAGCTCCGTTGAGGAAGCATTTCATGTGGTTCCGGCGCAGCGGTCCGAGTGAGAAGTGTCACCCATGCCCGTGAGCTCCAACGGCCTCCTACTGAAGTCACAGTGAGGCCCCAGGCAGGTTGCTTTGTCTCAAGTCACTTAAAACTTTCTTTAGGCCTGGCAGGTGTAGCTCAGTGGACTGAGCACGGGCTGCGAACCAAAGGGTCCCTAGTTCAATTCCCAGTCAGGGCACATGCCTGGGTTGTGGACGAGGCCCACAGTGGGGGCCACATGAGAGGCGACCACACATTGATGTTTCTGTCCCTCTCTTTCTCCTTCCCTTCCCCTGTCTTTAAAAAAAAAATAAATAAAGTCTTAAAAAAAATTTCTTTAACACTAAAATAAAGAGATCTTGATATACATAGATAGCTTCCTGAGATTTAATAAGAAATCACTGAAAAGTTACATATATAATTTTATATAAATACACATAAATAAAGATAAAGCACTTTGCAATTGCCCTGCAATAGTTAAAAAAAAAACACAGGAATGTTTTTCAAGCATTAAAGCATTAATATAAACATCTTTGGGAGATTATATATTTTAATCACAATCACATGATAAATGTTTGATTTGCCATCATCAGATAAACAGGAATAAAAGTTATAATCTCAGAAAAAACATTTAGTGTTTCTAAATGCCGAACATTTGAGTAATAGTGCTGAGGAACTAAAATAGGAGCAAAATGTACCCAAAAGAAAAATTTCAAGACTTCAAAACAGCTTTCTGTAAAAATAAAGAACAAAAACCATTGTAGCTTAAAGAAAGGGGGGAATGGGCAAAGATTTTAAAAATTAATGAACCGAGTTCTTTCCTCCAGAAACCTCATCACTGTATTATTTAATCAGAGTTGATCTTTCTTAAATTGCCATTGAAACAAGTTTTAAACAATGCAAAATGGGGACATCTGCAATAGTGCCAATAAAAATAAAGAAAAAGAACAATGCATGCCTGCCCTATTATATATACATTTCTTGCAAGTAAATGTGCTTAGAGATTTGTCCTTCAACAAGCATAGGAGAAACAGCAGTGGCCCCTGCAAGCTTTATCTGAGGTCAGCGGTAAATAATAAAAGCCTTCTCAAAGGGTTGGTAAGGCACAGAAAAGGACCACCTACACATAAATATACCTCGGTCTACCAGGGGCCCAAAATATCCATTTCTGCTACCAGGGGTGGGGTCCCTCCTGGGCATTAACTCCTTATCGCTAAAGGCTGTTGAAGATAAATATGTGGCAAACAACAGAACTTCCTTTTTAGGGATGAATAACATACACACACACACACATACACACATCACATTTTCATTAAGCATTCACCTGGTGACGAACACCGAGGAAGTTTCCGTATCTCGGCTATTGTAAATAATGCTGAGGTGGACATGGGAGTGCAGACACCTCGGTATCTCTTTAACAAACTGAGTTTATTTCCTTTGATTTCCTTTCATACCCAGAAATAGGATTGCTGGATCCTATGATAGTTCTCTTATTAATTTTTGGAGGGCCCTCCCTACCGTTTCCCATAAAGGCTGTACCAGCACGAATGAAGATGGAAGGCATCATGCTAAGGGAAAACAGCCAGATACAGAAAGACAAAGACTGCACAACCTTGCTTAACTGGGAAATCAAAGAAGTTGAACTCAGAGAGACAGAGTGCAATGGTCCTTACCCAGGGCTGCGGTCGGGGAAATGGAGTGTTGGTTAGGGGTACAAACTTCCAGTTATGAGATGGATAAGTTCTGGGGATCCAGCTAACGTACAGCATGGTTAGTATAATTAATAATACTGTATTATATACCTGAAATTTACTACAGAGGAGATCTTAAGTGTTTTCACTACATACACACACACACAAAAATGGTAACTATGTGAGGTGATGTGTGTGTTAATTACCTTGATTGTAATAATCATTTTATAATGAATACATATATTAAATAAATCCATTGTACATCTTTTAAAAATAACCTTTAAATCTTTTAAAAAGAAAAGAAAAGAAACATGCGGGCTGAAACAGGCTATAGATTAACCCGTATTTATTAAATATTCACAGAAATCAAAACCTGCAGAAGGTGAGTATTGAACCAAAATATTTTGACAAACAGAAAAGAAGATTAACCTGAATTAAAAAGGAAAGACCAAGATGGTCTTTCAAAGGGTAGAGAAGACAGGGTGTGACTTGGAACACATGGATGCTACCTTAGAGTACTGGGACCTTGAAAGAGATGATCAAAATTGGAGAGGAAGAAAAAGAGGTAATAAAGACACCTTAAAAATATCCTCATCTACTTTATAATTTTACTAAAGGTAGTAATACCTTCCCCAAAGACCTAGGTATGTCTTCACCAGATAGTAATAAACTGCCAAGGGGATACCTTCTTTTTTTAAGTCAGAGCTTTATTTCTCAAAGGCCACAAAGAAATAAGCCCCTTAGTGTTCAGGTACATATAAATCTACCTTTACACAGCTTAGAGCTAAGTTTAAATCTTAAACTAATTGAGATAAATTTAAAATAAAACAGAGATCAAAATATTGAGTAATATGTGAGTCGAAGAAAACCTCACCTACCTGCTCACACTTTAATTCCCAGGGGTCGTGTAGACAACTGTGTACTCTGGATGCTCCACATACTACCAAAAAAAAAAAAGGCTTAAATTTTTAAAGAAATAATTATTCAGTGGTTTGCAAAATGGAGTTTGTTTTCATTAAAACTGTTGTATGCTGTTACCTTTTCTGTTTCTAAAAGAAAAGAAATTACAAAGGAAATTGTAACTGAGAGACGAGATCACTACAGAATTTGTCGTAACTGTGGGCCTAGTTAAATGTGGGCTGTAAATTTAGGCAAAATACCCAATCAAGATGAAAGGAAGGGCCAACAGGGGAGACTGGTGAGGAAAATCACAGCCTGATTTGGGCGGGGGGTGCCCTCAGATACAGGGCCCCTGGCTGAAATTTCATTACCCTGCAGTTTCAGGTTCTTCTGTATTAAGCAGGCACCAAACCATTCCAAACCAGGGCTAAGAGGTGTGAAACATTCTAACAACTTTAAATTGCTCTCCTCCGCTCATGAAATGATTCCCAATCAACTTCCTATTCCAGAGCATATTATGATGGCAGGAATTTTTGTGAATATTAAATCACTGTGAATCATGCATGGTAATTTAAAACTATTGCCGGACTAATGTTTGGTTGAGAACAGTATGATAATTGGAAAAAATGATAGAAAAGTTAGTCTAGTCCAATGCTCCAGAACATATTGAAAGAAATTGTGGCTTAAAAGCATTACCCAATTACACATTCTTTTCCTCCGTGTCCACTTCCTTGTTGAATGAGCAGGGCCCACTTGAACCCTCTTCATGGGGCATTAGCCAATATGGAGGAGATGTTCCTGGGAGGGACCTGTGTTGAAATAGGACATTTGGGGGCAGAAATGGGCTGCCCGGGTGGCCAAGGAATGGTATGCAAAGGAAAGACTAAAATGGGTCAATGAGAGAGGTGGAAAGTCCAAGTTTAGAAAGCAGACCTAATCCCAGGAGAGAAGACAGAGACAAGGACCAAACTAGAAAGACAAATAACACAGCAAAAGCCATCAGCAGTGACGGACAGTCAGTGAGTAAAGTTTGAGATGAGCCAAACTTAGTGATTTGTAACTAAGCTCAGGAACCAGAGTAGTGCTACAGCCCTGTGGTCCAGCGGCAGGGTGAGGAGGTGAGCGGGGCGGCTCCCAGGACCCATGCAGGTTGGGTACCCTCCCCAGAGGCTTAGACCAAGGGGTGAAGCCCAGGGTTGGCCCAGGACTACACTCTCAAACTGTATTTGTGCTTGATGTGCCAAGGAATGTGCAAAATCCCAAGATAAACATGATACATGGAGTATCAATAGTCCTAGGTGGGTCACTTAGACACTATTTTTATTTGTAAATAATCCAGGATATATTATGCAGCAGAATTCAAAATTCCCACTACTTTTAATAAAGCTAGAGTGTGTAACAACTGTGGCACTAGCAGAGGAGAGGACTGCTTTGGGTTACATCCCCAAGTTCCAGTTTTCTTTAAATGACCAATAAGGGACTTAATGGTAAGATTGACCAAATGTGTGACTACAGTTGAACCTATCAGAGTCAACTTTTCTTAAACAAACAGGACTCGAGTAAAACAACCCCTCACCTCCTGTGTTCTATTTCCTATGTCACAGATGCACATACCTCTTTGATTTGAATATTAATTTAAAACCAAATTTAGATACAGGTTGTGGAGGCCCAGAGCCTCAGGATTCTCCCTCTGACTCACGAATGGTCCCAGGCTTTAATAGCCTATAGAAGTTGAACAGTGAAATTGTTTCAGGACAAATGTTTTTTTTTTATTACAATATAATACATAGCTACCAATTCATTTGGGATTTACAAAGTCTAATTATATAGGGGTCCACAGCCCAACCCTGAGTAAAACCACCAATTTTTGCTTTTTAGGGTTTTTTAACATGAAATACTTATATGTAAAATAGTTCTGAACATAAAATGGTCAAATAGTTACCTACTTATATGCTAAGTTGATTCTAGTAATACTATGCAAGAAAACGATAACATGAAAATTGCCCTGGCCAGTATGGCTCAGGTGGTTTGGAGCACCCTCCTGTAACCAAAAAGTCGCAGGTGAGATTCCCAGTCAGGGCACATACCGAAGTTGCAGATTATTTTTTAAATTGTTTTAATTTTTTTTATTTTTTTCACATTTGTTATTGTTGTTCAAGCACAGTCATCCCCATCTTCTCCCCACCACCCCTCCCCACTCCAGACATCCCCACTTCCCACCCTTGATCCTACCCGCCTTTGGTTTTGTCCCTGTGTCCTTCATACATGTTCCTGACATGCTCCTTTTCCCCCCATTATCTCCTCCCACCTCCCCTCCGGTTACTGTCAGTTTGTTCTTTATTTCAATGTCTCTGGTTCTATTTTGTTTGCTTGCTTGTTGGTCTTGTTGATTAGGTTCCACTTATAGGTAAGATCATATTTGTCTTTCACCAGCTGACTTATTTCACTTAGCATAATGATCTCCAGATCCATCCATGCTGTTGCAAAGGGTAGGAGCTCCTTCTTTCTTTCTTTCTGCTGCGTAGCATATTTGATCCCCAGTCTGGGCATGTAAGATTCCCTGACCGGACATGTATGGGAGTCAACCAATCCATGCCTCTCTCACATCAGTGTTTCTCCCTCTTCCTTCCTCTCTCCTCCTTCCTCTCTCCCTTCCTCTCTCTCTCTCTAAAAGCAATGAAAAAAATGTCCTCAGGTGAGGATGAAAAAATAAAACAATAAAATGAAAATTTGAAAATTAATTGGCTCCATTAAACTAAGATAGAAAAGGAAAGTCCTCCCCAGGAATGAAGAGAAGGGGGACTGATTAAGGGCACTAGAGATAAATACCTGAGAAAAAGCCATCTCTTTCTAATTGTTGAGCTGGCGGGTGCGAGAGAGAAGAGACGGGAGGGGAAACCAAAGTCGTACTGGAAGAAAGCAAGTTTCGGTTTTTGTTCTCTGAGTCAGTGAGAGCAGACACCTCAGAAGACAGAAGAATTGAAAAGTGACCACGTCCATCTACCTAATCCAGGGAACCTACTGAAGTTTACTTTTATGTACCTAGTTTAGAAAAATATGAGATTCCCTAGAGCTGCTCCCAGGTTTCATGAGGAAGCATATGAAGAATTGTAGTTTAGACATTGCCTGCTGGAAATTACAGGCACTTCATAGTAGCCTATAAGGAGTATGTGAGCTCACTCTGAGCCTCTGAGGCCAAGGAAACCTGAAGACAGAAGCCACAGAGCAGATCTGCTCCCAAGGCTCACTTTATCTGGGGAACCCATCTTCCCTCACAATCTGCTGCCGCTGAAGAACAGAACAGTGAAGGTGATGTCCGCTGTCCTCTTCTCGTGGTGCTGAAAGCTGCCTGCCAAGACACCAAGGGGATGTTGAAAGAGATGGGAGATAATGAGTAGCTGCTCTTGTACTCCACAGAGGCTTCCAGAAGAAGGCATGATCAAAGAGTGCCACCACCACTCTCCACTGAGCTGCTGTCACTGAGAACAAGTGTCAAGGAATCACTAAGCTGGACTCTCTGCTGGAACTCCCACAGACAGGATCGCTCCCGGCTGCAGCAGTTTCAGGCTCAGTAATAAACAAGGGAAACTTTTTCCTGAAAAATTCTGCAGTCCTCCTGGCCATCCCAGTGGGATGACATCCTTGCACTATCCAACAGGAAATGGAAGATCACTGGTCCACTATGTTTATTGAAGATCTCCTGGTAAATTCATTGAAGTAAAAGAAAACTTTTCAATTAAATAATTTCATGGAGATTAGAGACCCAAAATTGAGGGCAGTTCTTACTATCTCTTCAATTTATTAACTCATGCTTCTTACTTTTTAGGTCCCAATATGTGATACTGGAAAAGAACATTACAGATAATAAAATTTGGTCAATGCGACATCGCATCTCCAGCTGCTCCAAACCTCATCTGTAAACTATGGATAATGACACCCTCCTCGTAGTGCTGTGAAGATTAGATTAAACTATTTGAAAAATATGTGAAAAGTCTTTAGTGTGTTAGTTGGAACACAGTATACGCTTATCAACTGTGGGAGGGGGCATATGAGAAAACCAAGAGTCAAGGAAATGAAAGATTTTCACTTTATATATACATATCTTTATGATAACACTTATCACAATATGACACAATTGTAATTATTCACTGTGTTCATCCTTCATAAAGACAAAATCCACATTTATTCAGATCCCTGTGTCCTGCTACGAACATTGTTTGTTTGTTGAATTAAGTTTACTTGATTTCTTACTATGAGC